>CM022706.1:64526168-64745572 GCA_012295165.1 Asparagus setaceus | reverse complement strand
AGCCTGTAAGTGACGATTGTGTGAGAGAGTCCTTTCTGAGCCCATACGACATGGAAAACTGCGATCTCTCTCACAGGTATTGTGAAATTTCTAACAACAACTTGTTTTTTTTTTTTTGTTTGCGCATCATAGAATATATCTGTTAATGAGTTTAAAGTGTGTTAAATAGGTAGAAATTTATCATGATCTATAAAATCCTAAAGGCCAGTTGGTATATAGGAGGACCTACCTTTTGGTCATGCAGTTTAAGCCTCTGACTTCTGTAATTAATCAAGTTCATATCTAAAGTATGAACCTCTTTGCCGGAAGAGATTGTAATTCCTTTTGGCAAAAATGGAGAGCTTTTTTACTAAAAAAAAAAAAGGAGAGGTTTCTTCTTTTACATTTTTTGTGCCGAGGGAAAACTAAGGCCATGACATTATGTTCAAATATCCAGTGCGCCAGTTCTGAATTTGAGTAGATATGAGAAGTTATAATTAACAATCTCATTTGTTTTTCTAAATCCTGCATCGATTTGTATATAGCATTGGAATTATTTGTTTGAGGAAAAGAGGATTGTAATATGTTAATCTGTTGCTTTTTGCTTATTTAAAAGAATAATAATAATATCTTACCTTTTGCATTCCTGCATACACGGATCATAAGTAGATCCACAAGCATTTGAACACTGATAACTGCACGAGTGACTTCACTTAAGGGATTGATTGGTTTGCTAAAACTGGAATTATAATTAAGTACCAGTTGCACACAGCCCCCGCATCACTTTTACAAAGGAGGATATGCAGACGAGGGAATTCCAAGCACGATAGGCCGCTATACTTCACCTATAGTGAAGTTAACCTGATCCAAGTCGATCCCGTTCCACAGGAGCATCATGCCCCGCTACCATGTATCATCTTAATTCGCCAAGAAGTCGGCATCAATGCACAATGATTTATGGATTTAACACCAGCGGTCTTGGCCGCTGGTAAGATCCTGATAAAGTGCCAAATGGGGACTTAAAGTCCAAGTCACCGCTATGTGATTGATGCGAGACTTCCTATAACTTATTGTTGGGTCGACCTTTGGATCCACAATAATGTTATAGTCCCTCTACTCTTCATCGTCTCAAATATGTAGACACGTAATAATGAGGTCAAGATTCGCGGGACACATACCGCTAAGGGATGGAGAATTATTTCACCGATTCTCTCCTCTACCTGAATGAGTCCTAAATCAATCATCGCCCAAGGCACCGACAGCTGGAAGAAGCCGACACCGGCCGGGCTTGGTTATAGTGGAGGTTTTGTTTTAAATGACATTGTACCCCTTGTAATCAATCTTGACGATGAAGAATCGCCGATGAACATTGTAATGGCAAATTCGCCATGAATCAATAAATGACGATTTAGAGTATCCTTTGTCTTTGAATGATGTGATGACAGTTTATACAATGATCCGAAGTTGCACTCGCCAACTCTGGCCATCTTGCTTTACACAAAAGCAAAGCGGTGACCTTTGGGACAAAGACTGGCCATCCCACCTAAGATCGAGTAGTGAAAAGACTGGTTTGCAGAAGGAGATGCGCCCAAATTAATCATTTCTTAGAAAACGATTTAAGACGACAATGGACCTATCCTCCACGATTCAGATATAGCCAAGAAACACCGGGTATCATGAAGAGATGGGGGTATAACTTGACACGAGGGAAGGCCTATGTTTCTGACGAGGCCCTCGAACCCCCTAAAGCCGATATGTCCCAAGAGGAAAGCCTGATAATTACTATGCATTTAGACGGGATTGGGATACTAATCCTCCTCTAAGATGAATGCTCATGGCTAATTGATGATAATCCACCCAATGAGGGAGACGGACATTCGCCCGATTCTTCTACTGGGATTCACTTCTGAGAAAATTTCAAGGCTTTGATGTCAAATATGGCTACTTGCTGATCCCGCCATCGCTGAGAGTGATGAAGATGCCAACATGGAAGACCCATGGATCCATCAACTCCAAGAGTTCGGATGTTCAACAAAGAGAACCCCTACTAAGGATGAGGTAGTCCAGTTAATATGGGTGATGAAGAGCATCCTAAGCTCATTAACATCAGCAATACCCCTGAAGAAAAGGAAGAGTTGATTGCCCTAATTAGGAGTATATCGATGTATTCACTCGAGTTACGAGGACATGCCACTGACTTAATGTGGCAACACATCACCAACATCAAGGCGGATGTCAAACCCGCCAAGCAACAAAGAAGACGGCTTCGGCCCACAAATATTAGAGGCAATTGTTGACGGCAAACTCATAGAATCGGATTCATCGAGGAAATTCAACATCCTGATTGGGTGGCTAATATAGTCCCGCCATGAAGAAGAATGGATCGATTAGGATCTGGTCGACTACGAGACCTCAACGCTGCTTCGAAAGATGACTTTCCTCTTCCAATCACCGATGTCATAGTTGACAACACGCAGGATTTGAAAGAATGTCATTCATGGATGGTTTTTCGGTATAATCAAATCAAGATGCACCCCGATGACGCCAAACACACAAATAACCATCGCATATATATTGCTACACTGGCCATGCCGCTCGGCCTCAAAATGCCGCGAACATACCAAAAGCAATGACGAGATTTTCCAGATCATCTTCGAAATGGTCGGTCGCTACGCCGATGATTTGGTCGAAAAGCCATGACAAAGGAGATCACATCAAAGATCTTAGAACGGTATTCGAGCTCATGCTAACTCATCAACTAAAGATGAATCCGCCAAATCCTTCCTGGGATGTCCGGAAAGTTTCTGGCTTCGTTGCCACCGCAAAGGAATCCATGTTGATCCCAAAGTGAAGGCGATTCAAGAATTGCAAACTCTAAGAAATCTAAGAGAACTCGTGGGTTACAAGCGATATCATGACATCCGACGGCTCATATCAACCTATCCGGAAGTGCCAACCGCTCTCAAAATTGAATAAGAAGGGCGGTCATTTATTTGGGATGACGCCCGTAAGGCATTCAAGAGATCAAATCAGATCTCGCTAAACCTCCCGTTTTGTTGCACCGCTGCCGGAAAACCGCTTTTGATCTACGCCAAGGCAACGGATCACTCGTTGCTTTTACTCGCAAGACGACGATAGCGGTCACTAACAAAAGGTATTATCCGAAATAACATTAGTCGCCGAAGCCCCGATATCCAATGGTCGAAGCGTTGTCTTGCATTAGTGTTCGCGATTAAGAAAATGCGACTATTTAGTTTGGACAGACGATTTATGTTATCTCTAACGAACCGGGTCCGAATATTTATGACCCACCGCCCCAATGAGTTGGCGCTATTTAAATGGCTTTGCTCGTCCCAATATGACTTACACTTCAAACAATGTAAGTCACCAAAGGACAAGCCGATTTATGATCTCTGGTCGCCAAATCGACAACGGACGCAGCTTGAGCTATATGATGATCTTCCGATGAAGTCCACGGTTAACACTACATCGCACCAACAAATATGGCGATCAGACTTGACTCGAGCTTCGAGCTACCAACGTGGCAAGTGCCCCTGATGTTCTAAGATTTCCGGAGTCGGGTTGTCTTAGTTTCCGTGGAATCATGTCATGCCCGGCTTATTCACTCACCAACCTTTGCTCTAATAACGAAATACAACGCGCTACTTATTGGACTTAGTTTCGCCAAGGAGTCGGGGTCAATATCTCGCCGCATGCGATTCGCAATTGATAGTTAAGGTGTTCGTGGTGACTATGAAGTCGAACTGATCTAATCCCTATCATCGATAGCCGCTGAAATGGCGACTCATTGAAGAGTTTTTCATCGAATATATCCAGCCCTCAAGCGCTTATGCGGATACAGCAGCAACATTAGGCGTGTCGTTAGCATAACCAGGAACGAGCAACTAGTTGCGGTCGGGACTCACCAACTCTTCATACCATTATCACGATGAGACACAAGAAGATAAGGGGTAGTTACCAAGAAGTACATGCAACCCAAACCAAGTTGGGGCCAGAGATTGGCTTTCCTATCATCGACTATGTCTTACATGGCATTACGTGGGAAGGCGTGAGGGAGAGAGTCAATCGTGAAGAGCTCAGATTCTTTTATGACACAAACCCGGGCGTTATATGTCGAGTGCGATGGTCTTTACTCGATGCCTCTCAAACACGGCGAAGGAGGTCCTTGGGAAGCACGACGGTGAATGTAGTGCACACCAGCTGGTCCCGAAGCTCTACGATCAATCAGAGAATGGGCTACTTCGCCAACGATGATTAATGACGCAGCTTACGCCGAAATGCCACGCTGCGGTCATTCACGCTAATTATATGCATCGCCTCCGAAAGAAGCATCCTTCGCCACATCCCGCCATTCGAGACATGGGGAATGGACATTGTAGGTCCTATTTTTCCTTCGTCTGCCAAAGGCGATCGGTTTATTTTAGCAATCACCGACTACTTCTCCAAGTGGGCTGAAGCAATCCCGCTAAAAGAAGTAAAGGCGAGTATCGCCATCAATTTATCAAACACCATGTCATTTACCGACACGTGTCCCAAGACGGATCGCATGACAATGGTCCCCAATTCATCGCCATTCTTCATCGTTTTATGAAATTCAAGATAAGACGCCTGCCGACAGCCCTATAATCCAACAAGAAATGGATTAGCCGAGGCATTCAACAAGACGATTATTAAGATTCGCCGGCTTGTGAAGAATAACAAGCCAGACCGACGATAAACTCGAGAAGCACTTCGGGCGATCGCACACAGACGCACGCCAATCGAGAGACCCCGTGATTCTCTCGGCTCACGGTGTGAAGCAGCCCCATTGGAAATCCGATTCATTACCTCGCATCGCCTCAACGGAGATGACGATTGAAGAACAACATCGTAAACGCCTCAAGAACTCGAGATGTTAGATGAAAAGCTCGAAGCTCAACAATGCATTGAGTTTTACCAAGCTAGATGTCGAGCTTTCAACAAGAAAGTACGACAACGGAGTTTCAGAAGGAGATTTGGTCCTCGCCGCCGACCAATCGATAATCCTCACTTCCAAAAAGAAAGGTAAATTCAACCTAAATGGGAGGGTCCGCTTGTAATAGAAACGGCTACTCTAATGGTGCATACCGCCGATTACCAAATGGCGACCGCAATTAATGCCTATAATAAGTTCCCAAGAAATACTACCCTTAGTATCTTCAGATAACTCGCTTCAACGGAAGTTCCTCGGGATGTCTTACCCACTTTCCTTGAGGATAACCCCATTTATCCTCCATCATAATTCCTCACCACCCTGACGGCCTACAAATTTTCTACATTGCCACAATCTCTCTTGATTCCTTCTATGAACAAGAGGCCCAATCAAAATCCCTTTACACCGAGATAGAATATAAAATTTTCTCCAAGCGTAAGATCCTCTTCGTGATAAACGGAGGGGTTCTTTCCATCTTTATCTTAGGTAGCTAATCAAGGTATGCGGGATTTTAAACCAGTTGTCCGATCAAGGTCACCTCGAGTCTTTTCGTTCTCTGAGTGGAGATCCCACTCTTAGTTCCATCTTTATCTTAGGTAGCACTGATCAAGGTATACGATTTTCGCACTGTGTTGTCCGAATCAAGGTCACCTCGAGTCTTTCGCTCTCTGAGTGGAGATCCCACTCTTAGTTCCATCTTCATCTTAGGTAGCTGACCGGTATAAGTACGGGATTTTCACTGTGTTGTCCGAATCAAGGTCACCCGAAGTCTTTTCGATTCTCTGAGTGGAGATCCCACTCTTAGTTCCATCTTCATCTTAGGTAGCTCGACCAAGGTATAAGGCCGATTTTCGCACTGTGTTGTCCGACCAAGGTCACCCGAAGTCTCTTCGGTTCTCTGAGTGGAGATCCCACTCTTAGTTCCATCTTCATCTTAGGTAGCCGACCGGTTGTATATGCCGATTTTCGCACTGTGTAGTCCGATCAAGGTCACCTCGAGCTTTTCGATTCCTACAAGAAGGAATCCGCCTAGCCTCATCCCGGAAATAGAACACATTCTTCCTTTCCTACCTCAATCAATCTTCCTCCGGCTCACTATTCTCCGCCAAAAGAGGACACCAAGGTTCATCTTGGGGAATTTTATCCCTAAGCCTAAGAAGGATAAAGTCAACGCCACACGCTAAGCCGTTTAGTCTTTTCTCCCATTGAAGAAGACACTAGAGTTCGATTCTAGGTATTTTATCCCAAGCCTAAGAAGGGATAAAGCCAACGCCACACGCTGCTGTCGTTAGTCTTTCTCCATTGAAGAAGACACTGAGTTCGACTGGGGCATTTTATCCCAAGCCTAAGAAGGGATAAAGCCAACGCCACACGCTGCTGTCGGCTTAGTCTTTCTCCATTGAAGAAGACACCGTGAGTTTGATTCTCGGGTATTTTATCCCGGCCTAAGAAGGGATGAGTCTAACGTAACACGCGCTGTCGTTAGTCTTCCCATGAAAAAGACGGCTCACGATTCAACATCGTGAGCATTAAGTCCGAGAGTTTCATTCTTTAGCACAACGCTTTGTGTAGAACGGATTTAGATAATCTACATGCTAGCCCAACTCAAACGGTGAAGCTGGTAAAGCTCATCAAACCCAAGTAAAGCACAAGGTTGGCCAATAACCCTAAAGTCGACGCTAACACGCCGCTGCTCGCTTAGTCTTTACCGATTGAAGAAGACACCGAGTTCGACTGGGTATTTCATCCCGCCCAAGAAGGGATGAGTCTACGGTAACACGCCGCTGTCGGGTGGTCTCTTGCCCGTAAAGAGTACGGCCTATGTATTCGACATCATAGCAACAAGTCTAGAAGAGTTTCATTCTTTAGCACAACGCCACGCAGCGAACGGATCCCGATGATCCGCACGCTAGCCCAACTCAAACTGGTTGGTAAAGGCTAATCAAACCCGCTGATGGCCGAGGGTTTGCCAAAATCCTATAAGTATTATGGTTAATTATTTCGACGGTAAAAGAATCATAATAAACAATGAAAGGGATGGATCTTATTCATTTGAAGCAAATATAGAAGGAGCTACAACCGCTTAAACATCAAGTCTATGACAAAGGATTTGTTGTTCGAGCCGAGACACTTCACCATTGTAAGCCCGTGGAGTTCTTCCCGCAACTCGCCTCAAGGACTCCTCATCGGTGTTCGTCTTCGCGGGTTGCCTCCTCGCTCAGCCGCTCGGCTGCATCGCTCCCTAGACGCAACGGTGAGGGCTTTTTCTTGTTGGCCTTGGCCACCCAAACCCCATCCTATCTTCCTCAAGATGGAGCTCTCCTCAGCAAGATATCCTTCTTCCGCGACTCGCCACAATATCAGCCCGATGTGGCTTAAGGAAGAATATGTCTCAAAGAACAGCTTTTAGCCGATCGGCGCTGTCTTCCGTGATCTCGACTTCGAGCCCAAGAAAACACGCAGCATCGCGCCATGCCTCTAAACGCTGGAGCCCGTATGAGCGTTTACATATGAGGAAGCCCGCTACCCGCAGCTCTTTGCGCCTCTCGCTTCCAGATGGGCCGAGGTCATCAACAATGGTTCGAGCTACCGGATAACCCATATCCGCATCAAGGCCATCCGGGATCAAGGCTGGCCTGAATCGATGAAGAGAAAGCCCGCCAGGAAGGACCTTTTCGATCACCGTGTTCATCGAGAAAAGAATGAGCGATTTCCAAACAGATAATAAGATGGGATGGATCTTCATCCAAAGATCAACGCCTCTCGCCGCATCATGGAGTCGATGTAAGCTCGCACGTAAGAAAAGAGGACTTTAGGATTTTAGTAAAATGGGCTTAAAGCTTATTTGGCTAAAAGACCCTTACCCGCCTCCTTCCTGTAGCTTCAGAGGCTAGAGAGTCTACCGAGGCGATCTATCGCCGATGTCGCCAACCACAACGAGCCCTCAGCAGGCTCATCTATCTCGACGGTCACGGGTGGTAGCCGATTCTCGAAAGTTTAATAAAAGAGGGGTACCGCCACGCACAAATGGAATGTCTCACCTCTTTTAATTATAGTGGTATTAGCCAAACTTGATCCTATAATTAATCGAAGAGAAAATTCATACCTTCTTCAGTGGACAAGAGTTTTCGTAAACTTCACCAAGGGTACCCCCATCCCGTGACCAAGCAGAGTGTGTCATCCATGGAAGTGTTGCATATAACCCGATTCCACCTAAATCTTCCATGGAGAAGTTCAAAAGAAGGCATTAGGAAGGCAAATGCAATTAAATCAAACAATAGGTAAAGCCGCTACCTCCTACAAAGGTTAGCTTGCCTAGTCTCGCTTGTGCATTTGTCTCCCTAATCCTCTAAGAGAACAAAAGCAAAGAGGCAATTAGGGGGTACAAACCCGAAGTCATTCCATTCTCGTGATTCGCCACCCGTAAGAGGAATTATCGATGTTAGATGTATTTGGTCCGCCGGATCAGTCCTACATCGCCTCCTCCGCCATAGCTCCATACATTTGTTGAGTAAAACTTGCTCAAGATGAGCGTAACCGGGCTCAATTGTGGGGAGGAAAATCAAAGCCGTGATCATAATCCCTAAAACCCCGCGATGCAAATGAAAAATGTCGGCCCAAAAGCCGGTTTCAGGTTACATCGCATGGCAATTGTTACCTCCGCCACCGACCGATCATTACCGTCAAGTCTATATCAAAGGACCGAGGATTCACGCATTCTTATGGGCTAACCTCTTTCGCTTAACCCTCGAGAGGGTTGAAATTCTTCTTCAAAGCTTTTCCCCAAAATCAATTGAATGAGAAATCCAATAGAGAGGATTAGAAAACGGCGGGAAAAGAGAGAGTACCGAGGTTCAAAGATGCGCTGGTCCTCTTCTAAAGTCCCAAAGACGTAGTCGGAATTCCCTCACCATCGGTGGATGAGATTGCCTACGCTTCCTCGAACTTGAACGCATTCGAGATGTCCGAGTGTCGGCTCGCAACGATGCTTCGCCACCAGTTCCCAGATAGCCCTCATTGTGGATCGCTCGTTAGCTACTAATAGCCAACTACAATGAAGGAATGTCGATCCACCTGACTCGGCCCGAATGAGATCAATCTAGCACCGCACATCCCATGACGCCCACAACCATGCTCAAGGCCATCCACAAGTCCACCTCGAGTCCGAGCTGCCGGTTCGTTCCCAACATAAAGTTGGTCGTGAACCGAATCGGCGAAAGCAAAACGACAGGAAAATAAGGCTCAATGAAGCATTCCTCCTTACTCTAAAGTGAGATACCTCGCCCGATATTCACTTCAGCTTGAAACAGCCCAATGTCAAGTAAAGTCCGCCAGGTTCGCACCTCCTCGCCAACTAAGGACTCACCATATTGACCAGGAATCGAGGAAAACATCCGAAAAGATCCACCCTTTGTGGATCTGATTTGTTTCTTGATCTCTCAGAAACCACGCCTCTTCCATCCGCAATCCCTACCAACCGCAAGAAAGGAGTAGACTAACTCGGAACCCGTGCCGCACATCATGTCGGACGATGGAGGACCAACCAGCCATCAAATAGGTATATGGGAGCTCTACTCGACGTAAGGGATACGGAGGATGGCTCACTTTCTCCAGTAAACGCTCGAACTATATGCCGCAATCCACGGTGAATATTAGCCACCATCACCGGAAGGAGAGAGAGTTCCTTCTTGTGGGCGAGCTGAACTGCAGGGTAAAGGACCTCCAGGGGTAAGGCGTCATCAGATTGATATGGAACCACACACTTCTTGAGCCAGATTGCAAGGTAGCCCGCTAGGAGAGTTGTCACGGATAGGCTTCACCGCATGCCACGTAAAGGTCGCAAATTTGGTCCCCAAGGAAAGCCTCTTTGGCGAAGCTGAGCGATAAGAGTTAGCCTCGGACTTCTCGATCAGTTCATTAACCTTCGAAGGAGTGAGCGGTGATAGTTCACATATTTCCTCGCCAGATTTGTCCTCCAAATGCTGGAACAAGTAATTGGCGAACTGCTTCAGACTCACCTGCGATTTCCTTTTGGCGCAAGGCTCAGATTGGGCCAGAGCTATATAGTAATGACAAGTGAGATCCCATAAAGTCTTATAACGATCGGGCGTGTGTTCCTTCAGCCGCTTCCCTCGATTGAGGGAAAGTACTCGATATAGCATCTTCCCCATGGGTAGACCAAATACGCAGACATCTCATGTAAAGCCAACCCCAACTCGCCGTTTAGTGAAAAACGATTCAACTGGATTATAAAGCTCAATAAGGTGAAGAAATGATTGACGCTGATTGAAGGCCATACATGGTGGCACTAATCACAATACGCACTCACAAGCCAAGTTCTCCATCCCATCTACCGAGGACGTAGTGGTCGCGACCCCACCAATGCTTACTTGACGAAAGTGAACCCAACCAAGAATCTATGACTTGACGATGGCATCTCGCCCAATTTAGCAAGGCGATTCTTCAAAGTCGAGGCAGAACAAAGAGCTCATCACGGGCAAGGTGTCCAAACCTACAACCCCGAGTGAAGACCGATGACGCCGATTCCTATTGGAACCCGAACCGCCGGCCGGGTAATAAACCCACAATGAATATGATCATGCTCTCTCGACGCCATGACATACCTAAGTCACAGATGGTGTCTAAGGTCGCCAATGAGAGCCGACGAGGTATCCGGGAATATACAAGGCCTCCGCCGTTTTGTTCAACCACCTCTCACTCGATAAGAGCCGATCCGATCCTAACGAGTCGCCGAATAAATAATCCGCCATTCGCAAAGGTTCGGAGCTGGTGTCTTTACAAGTGGCGATCGCCACCAATCGCTCGAGAATGCGAACTCCCCGATACCAATCGCATCGCGGGTGTACCGGTGCAAATCGAGGCAGATAAAATCGAGGGATCGCACACGCGGAATAGTATTCGCTATGGCGCCCATCAACCGCGTAGTTTTAAAAGTTCCCGAGGAATAATCAACCGAATCGTAAAATATTCAAAGGCTGAATTCATCTTACATAGATTGAGTCATTTACCTTATAACGGTATGACGACATCCAGATAATACACCGAGAACGAAAATATAGCCAGAATCCAAGCTGCAATATATTCCGCTCTACGTATGCAGAGTACGGTGAAATCGCCCCTAAAAAAGATCGGTGATCTGACTCAGCCTCAACTCAAGCGAGAATCTGGCCTTCCCAATCGCCACAAAGGAGAACGGCGGGTCATAACGAGTACACACCGAAGGCCGATCCTCACGAAGGAGAATTCTTCCCAATCACAAAGGAGAACGGCTGGGTCATGACGAGTACACCGGCCGATCCTCACGGGAGAATCTCGGCTTCCCAATCGCCACAAAGGAGAACGAAGGATACAACGCTTATATGTATGGTAGAATATGATGACGCCGGGCGCACCACCAAAGAAGGAGGCGTCACCACGGCGAAGTTGATCGACTCAAACGCTGCGATCTTCCCACGACATCGGAAACCGCAAAAGAAGACGAATAGAGTCGATACACAAAGGAAGATCAGCAAATAAAGGTCAGCTAAAAATCTCGACGCTGAAGACACGACGAAGCGCCACATGGACGCCGCTGGCCCGGCCTGAAGCGCCGCATGGCGTATGCCGCTGGGCGCTTCAGAAGAAAGGCTGGCGCATGCCTCTGGCCACAAGAGTTGGCTGGCTGCACTCCTACCGCTGCATCGGCCAGCGGGCGCAGCGAAGATTGCCGCGCGCGCAGCAGCCGCTTCTACGGGCGCTGGCGCTTGGCCATTGGCTACAAGCATAAGATCTGCTGGCGCTACTAGCATTGCCGCCGCTGCCGGGCTTAGCCGCTGCCACACGACCACGTGGCCTTCGTCCTCGTGGTTTTATCACCGCATACACAAAGAAAAGAGAGAAGAAAAGAAGAAAAAGGACTCGTAAGGCTCTCGTGATGCATACCTTGTTGATCGAGGAAGAAAAGACGGCGAAGCTTAGATGAAAACAAGAGAGAGAGAGAGCACAGGGGCCGCCTAGGTCAGCAAGAAAGAGGCCTTGTGGGTATTTATAACAACCCCATATGCACCCAATCCTCTTTAAACAAGGACTCCTATTTGGCAAGAAGTAGGAATTTAATTGAGTCCAAATCAATTCTAATTAGGACTCTAATCAGCCCCTAATTAGGAGTCCCATTGGAATCTTGTTTGATGACAAGATAGCCAAATCAGTCCGCAATTGGCTCCTAATTCCTCCGCTATATTGGGAAAGATTTCAAGGTTTATTCGGCAGATAACACTCGCTGACTCCCCTCGACATCAACGCTACCAATCCCACCCAACTAGGATTACGTAGTATAAACTATTTCCTAAGTCGCCGAGAAGTTCCCTAAGAATATTCTCACAAGAAATATTCTTAGGGATAACTCGATCGTATGATTGCATCGACGCATCAACGCGCGCCTAATCCTACTCCAACTAGGATTACGAGTATAAACCGCTTCCTAATTTGTCGAGAAGTTCCCTAAGAATACTCTCACAAGAAATATTCTTAGGGATAACTCGATCGCGGATTGCATCGACGCATCAATACACCAATCCTACTCCAACTAGGATTACGAGTATAAACTATTTCCACGTCGAGAAGTTCCCAAGAATATTCTCACAAGAAATATTCTTAGGATAACTCGATCGCAGGATTGCATCGACATCAACGCTGCCGCCTAATCCTACTCCAACTAGGATTACGAGTATAAACCGCTTCCTAATTTGTCGAGAAGCCCCTAAGAATATTTCCAAAAAATATTCTTAGATAACTCGATCGTGAGGATTGCATCGACGTTATCAACGCCGCCTAATCCTACCCAACTAGGATTACGAGTATAAACCGCTGCCTAATTCATTGAAAGTTCCTAAGAATATTTTCACAAGAAATATTCTTAGGATAACTCGATCGTATGATGGCACCGACGCAAATCAACGGCCTAATCCCACTCCAACTAGGATTACGAGTATAAACTATTTCCTAATTCGCCGAGAAGTTCCCTAAGAATATTCTCACAAGAAATATTCTTAGGGATAACTCGATCATGGATTGCATCGACATCAACGCCACTAATGCTACTCCAACTAGGATTACGGTATAAACTGCTTCCAAATTTTCAATTTAGGAGTTAGGATTACGAGTATAAACTGTTTCCAAATTTTCGACGAGGAGTTCCTGGAGAATAAATCCATATTCTTAAGGATAACTCGATAACCCTTAATTTCCTCCCACCATAATATCCAAGAGAGGAATAATCTGACGAGGCGTGAAAGTCACGGCGACACGACAATATGTCCGCCCCAAGAAACTTCACCCACCGTGGATAATCATATCCCAATAACCACAAAGCCGTCAGCCGATCGAAGGCTAGGACGATGGTTGAAAGCCAAATGGTCTCCCCTGCTTCGACAAGGAATCCTCTGAGGATGCCTCCATGAAAAGATCACCTCCCCGCCGTGGTTAAACCAACACACGGATGATGGAAGAAATAGCCGACGAGGGTTATGAAATTCCATGTAATCGACATTAAAACATGTCGCCAACAAGGAGTTCACACATACTGATAAGTCCAAAAGTCCATGGTTAGTCAAACAACAAAACCAACGAAGTTACAGCAAAACTCACCCACCACCAATCAAGATTTCGAAATAAACGCAACCGCGGATCTTATCAGAATCCTACAAAGAACCGATGATCCGAAGAATCAAAGACTTGAAGCTATCTTTGGGACCCTCGCATCAAGGTCGAACTATCATGTCCAAAGCATCCTGCACTATCAAGAATTGAGATCGAGACGCTTTGAGGGGTATTCAGACGCTGAAAATACTTACAAGATCCCCGAAACCAACTCGTGATGTGAGTCGGGCAATGACAACCCATCGAATGATAATGGACGCCGAATCGCTAAGACGCTAACTCGACAACCATGCCACAAGCATGGTTTAAACCGACTTGAATGCACGATCATGGATCTGTGACCGCTGAACCTAACAAACCAAGAATTAGTCCCTAACCAAATACGACGGAACCTAAGTCCGAGAAGGCCAAGAGTCAATAGCAGCCTAAACCCGAGACCGAAAACTGCAAACGGGCGAAAAAACGACGCGAGGCGACACTCTAAATGGCCAAGGTGGTTTCTGCCATTTGGGCCGAGCCACTGGCCAACTTGGCCGGTGCTTGCCAAGTGGCCGAGGAGGCTCGGCCAAGTGGCCGCAGGAGGCTCGCCAGCAGCCGAGGTGGCTCTGCCACCATGGCCAAACCACCCCCACTTGGCCGAGGTAGCTCTACGGTCACTCCACCGAGGTGGCCGGCGCATTCCCCCTTGTATAAATAGGGGGTCTTGTTGAAGAAGAGGTGGGATTTTGACTGGACTTCTGCTCCTTGGAGAGAATTTGGGCTTGGATTTTGGAGGATTTTCTCAAGAGTTTCAACGAGATCCGCGAGCCGCCGACGCATCGCCCGAGCACCGCACCAACCAAATGACGCCCGATCTACAAGCCGAAGGTAATCATTGGTCAAACTACAGATACCTCTAGGTTAAGCTTTAACCTCGTGGATAGCTACCGGATTTCTTGTAGATCTCACGCCTGACCTCTCCTTTCGAGAGTGTGATCCTCCGCAGCGCATCCTTCCTTCGTGAGTGTGATCCCTCAGCGCTTCGCTTTCGGAAACGAGCCCCCGCGACGCCTCAGAGTTCCAACCCGGTCTCTACTTGATTGAATTAGCGGGTCCACTCGACATAAAAGTCCCCAAGCACGTGCAAAGAACTCCACGCAAGCCGGTGACCTCACATAACAGTAGATCCTCGTGTTTGTTCAAAAGGATAAAAGTTGTAGTCTTTTATATTTTCATTGTAAGCCTTAAAATAAAAGGCTTATATTTCTTTGAATTTTGTTGTAGGCCAAAGAAGCCGTAAGCAAATTCAAATCAATGACAATCATCCCAACTTTTACCGCTAACATCGTGACCTTCACCGGACTACCCGGTTCGAAAATCCCTACAAGATACCTTCACCGGCGCTTACCTAAGATAAGAGGTGGAACTAAGAGTGGGATCTCCACCGAGAACCTAAAAGACTCAGCGACCTTCAGCGACAACCCGGTTCTGAAAATCCCTACAAGATACCTTCACGGGCGCTACCTAAGATGAAGATGGAACTAAGAGTGGGATTCCACCGAACCTAAAAGACTCGTGTGACCTTCAACAACCCGGGTCTGAAAATCCCTACAAGATACCTTCACCGGGCGCTACCTAAGATGAAGATGGAACTAAGAGTGGATCTCCACTAGAACCAAAAGACTCGTGACCTTCACGGACAACCTGGTCTCGAAAATCCCTACAAGATACCTTCACGGCTACCTAAGATGAAGATGGAACTAAGAGGGATCTCCACTGAACCGAAAAGACTCGTGACCTTCACCGGACAACTCGGTCTCGAAAATCCCTACAAGATACCTTCACCGGCGCCACCTAAGATGAAGATGGAACTAAGAGTGGATCTCCACCGAGAACCGAAAAGACTCTGTGACCTTCACGGACAACCTGGTCTCGAAAATCCCGGGCGATACCTTCACCGGCGCTACCTAAGATGAAGATGGAACTAAGAGGGATCTCCACTCCGAGAACCTAAAAGACTCCGTGACCTTCAATCTGACAACCGGGTCGAAAATCCCTACAAGATACCTTCACCAGCGCTACCTAGATGAAAGTTCCACTACCTTCACGCTACTCGAAAAGGGATGGACAACCCTTCCGCTAACCACGAAAGGATCTTACGCTGGAGAGGAAGAATTTTATATTCTATCTCCCAGAAAAGGGATTTTAATTGGCCCTTGTTCATAGAAAGAATCAAGAGGAGATTTTGCAATATACTGTAATTTAGGCCCACCACCAAGGAATTTGGCTCGGTGAGGGAAATTATGATCGAGGGTTATCCTCGAGGAAAAGGTAATATATCCCACGAGGAACTTCCCCGCTGAACGGGTTATCCCAAGATACTAAGGGTAGTATTTTTCAGAACTTCCCATTTATCTACATTAATTGTTTGCCGCCATTTAGGTAATTAGGCGGTATGCACCATTAGAGTAGACCGCTTCTATTACAAACGGACCTCCCATTTAGGTTCGAATTTACCTCTTTTGAAGTGAGGATTATCGGCCGCCGAAAGCAATAGGACCAAATCTCCTTCTAAAGTGTTCTCTCACGAACTTTCTGTTGAAAGCCTCGACATCCTAGCTTGGTAAAACTCAATGCATTGTTGAGCCTCCAGCGCTTCTCATCTAACATCTCGAAGCTTTCGAGACGCTTCGATGTTGTTCTTCTACGCCATCTCTCGCTGGAAAGCGCTGGCGCGGCGACGAATCAATTTCCTTAACGAGAATCGCTTCGACTCCGCAGAAACTGTGGAATAATACGGGTCGCCTCAGCTTGGCGCAAGCATCACAGCGATATGCCCAGAGTAAGCCCGAAGTTTATCATCCCAGCCTCGTTTGTTATTCTTCACAAGCTTCACAAAATTTTGATGATTGTCTTGTTGAATGCCTGCCTAATCCATTTGGTACCGGATTATAGGCCGTCGACGCAGACGCCTTGTATCTTGAATTTCGCAAAACCCGATGAAGGAATTGCCGATGAACTGGGACCGCTGTCATGCACGATCCGTTTGGGACACCGCGTCGATAGATGACATGGTGTTTGATAAATTTGACGACAAGCATTCTCGCTTTACTCCTTTAGCTGATTGCTCTGCTCCATTTGGAGAAGTAGCTCTGAATTGCTAGAATAAAGCGACGCTTTGACCGACGGAGGAAAATGGGACCTACAACGCCCATTCCCCATGTCTCAATGGCCGTGATGCCGGCAGGATGCAACCGCCAGAGGCCGATGCATATAATTCGCGGAATTTGACACGCTGGCATTTCCGAAGCCGCATCATCAAGGCCATTAATCATTGTTGGCCGGCAGCCCATTCTCGATTCGATCGTAGAGCTTGGGACCGTGCTGGTGTGCACCACATTCACCTTCGTGCTTCCTCGGGACCTCTCCCGCTTCTTTGTTTGAGAGGCATCGAGCAAAGACCATCGCACTTGACGATATAACATCCGGGTTGAGTGTCATAAAGAATCTTGAGCTTTCACGGATTGACTCTCTCTCACGCCTTCCTAATGCCATGTAAGACATAGTCGATGATAGGAAAGCCAATCTCGGAGCTCCAAGTTTGGGTTGCATGTACTTTGGTAACTACCCCTTATCTTCTTGTGTCTCATCGTATAATGGTAATGTAAGAGTTGGTGAGTCCCGACCGTGACTAGTTGCTCGGTTCTAAGGTTGTGCTAACGACACGCCTAACGCCGCTGCATCCGCATAAGCGCTTTGGAGGCGGATATATTCAATGAAAAACTCTTCAATGAGTCCGCCATTTCAACGCTATCCGATGATAGGGATTAGATCCGATTCGACTTCGTGAGTCACCACGAACCCGCTAACTATCACATCGCTAATCGCCAGACGCCGAGATATTCACCCCAGCCTGGCAAACTAAGTCCAATAAGTAGCGCATTGTATTCAGCCACGCTATTAGAGCAAGGTTCGAGTGAATAAGCACGGGCATGACATGATTCCTCGGGAAACTAAGACAACCCCGACCTACGAAATCTTAGAACATCCGGGCACTTGCCACGCTGTAGCTCGAGAATTCGGCCAAAGTACGCCGCCATATTTGTTGGTGCGATGTAGTGTTAACTTCAGGACTTCATCCGAAGATCATCATATAGCTCAATCAAGGTCTGCTTTCCGCCGGGCACCAAGAGATCGCGAATCGCTTGTCCTTTGACCGACGGAGGAAAATGGGACCTACAACGCCCATTCCCCATGTCTCAATGGCCGTGATGCCGGCAGGATGCAACCGCCAGAGGCCGATGCATATAATTCGCGGAATTTGACACGCTGGCATTTCCGAAGCCGCATCATCAAGGCCATTAATCATTGTTGGCCGGCAGCCCATTCTCGATTCGATCGTAGAGCTTGGGACCGTGCTGGTGTGCACCACATTCACCTTCGTGCTTCCTCGGGACCTCTCCCGCTTCTTTGTTTGAGAGGCATCGAGCAAAGACCATCGCACTTGACGATATAACATCCGGGTTGAGTGTCATAAAGAATCTTGAGCTTTCACGGATTGACTCTCTCTCACGCCTTCCTAATGCCATGTAAGACATAGTCGATGATAGGAAAGCCAATCTCGGAGCTCCAAGTTTGGGTTGCATGTACTTTTGGTAACTACCCCTTTATCTTCTTGTGTCTCATCGTATAATGGTAATGTAAGAGTTGGTGAGTCCCCGACCGTGACTAGTTGCTCGGTTCTAAGGTTGTGCTAACGACACGCCTAACGCCGCTGCATCCGCATAAGCGCTTTGGAGGCGGATATATTCAATGAAAAACTCTTCAATGAGTCCGCCATTTCAACGCTATCCGATGATAGGGATTAGATCCGATTCGACTTCGTGAGTCACCACGAACCCGCTAACTATCACATCGCTAATCGCCAGACGCCGAGATATTCACCCCAGCCTGGCAAACTAAGTCCAATAAGTAGCGCATTGTATTCAGCCACGCTATTAGAGCAAGGTTCGAGTGAATAAGCACGGGCATGACATGATTCCTCGGGAAACTAAGACAACCCCGACCTACGAAATCTTAGAACATCCGGGCACTTGCCACGCTGTAGCTCGAGAATTCGGCCAAAGTACGCCGCCATATTTGTTGGTGCGATGTAGTGTTAACTTCAGGACTTCATCCGAAGATCATCATATAGCTCAATCAAGGTCTGCTTTCCGCCGGGCACCAAGAGATCGCGAATCGCTTGTCCTTTGACCGACTGTTGTTTGAAATACAAGTCATATCAAGACAAAGGCCCATTTCGCCAAACGCCAACTCATTGAGGCCGGCCGGGTCATAAATATTCGACCGGATTTACGCTAGAGATAACATAAATCGCCCGTCCGACTAAATAGTGCCGTGATTTTTCAATCGCTAACACTAATGCAAGGCACCGCCTTCATTGGGTATCGACTCAGCCATCAATGTTCGCTCGTAATACATCGCCGCTCGCGGACCGCCGCCGCCGCCTTGCGCGCGTAAAGCACTTAACGAGTGATCCGCTTGACGTAGATCAAAACGGTTTTCCGACGCTGCAACAAGAATGAGGTTTAGCAGATACAATTTGATCTCTTCATGTTTTCGGCGTGCCGCCCCAAATAAACGACACGCCTTCTTGTTCAACTTAGAAAATGGTTGGCATTTCCATAGGTTCGATATGAACCGACGGATGTATGCCAATCTCCCTTGTAACCCCGAAGTTCTCTTAGATTTCTTGAGGTTGCAATTTTGAATCGCCTTCACTTTGTCGATCAACATGGATTCCTCTTGTCGGTGACGAAAGCCAAGGAACTTGCCACCGACATCCTAAGGAAGGATTTGGCGTGATTCATCTTTAGTTGATGAGTTCGCATGAGTTCAATACCGCTCTAAGATCTTTGATGTGATCTCCTTTGTCACGGCTTTTCACCACTCAAATCGCCGACGTAGCATTCGACCGCTTTCCCAAGATGATCCCGAAAATCTCCGCCATTGCTCGCCGGTATGTTGTGCCGCATTTTGAGGCCGAACGGCATGACCGCGTAGCAATATATGCCGATGGGCTCAACGCCGTTGTTTGGCATCATCGGTGCATCTTGATTTGATTATACCGAAAAGCCATCCATAAAGGACATTCTTTCAAATCCACACGTATTGTCAACTATGACATCGCTGATTGGAAGAGGGAAGTCATCTTTGGGCAAGCCGCGCTGAGGTCTCAGAGTCCATACTGCATCCTAATCGACCCATTCTTCTTCATGACCGACTATATTCGCCACCCAACCGATGTTGAATTTCCTCGATGAATCCGATTCTATGAGTTTCTTTACTTCGCCAACAATTGCCTCTAATATTTGTGGACTAAACCGCTTTTGCCGTTGCTTGACAGTTTGACATCCGCCTTGATGTTGAGGCGATGTGTTGCCACATTAGGGTCGAGTCTCGCATGTCCTCGAACTCCGTGCTAATACATCGATATACTCCCTAATTAGGGCAATCAACTCTTCTTCTTTCTTCCGAGGGGAGTATTGCTGATGTTAATGAGCTTAGGATGCTCTTCATCACCCATATTAACCTCGACTACCTCATCCTTAGTAGGGTTCTCTTTGTTCAACCTATCCCTAACCGCTTCAGTTGGAGATGGATCCATGGGTCTTCCCATGTTGGCATGTCTTCATCACTCTCAACAAAGAGGTGATCAACCGTAGCCATATTTGACATCAAAGCCTTGAAATTTTCTCCGAGGTCGGTGTCAATCCCAAGCCAAGAATCGACATATGTCCGCCTCCCCTATTGGGTGGATTATCATCGATAGCCATGAGCATTCATCTTCCGAGGAGGATTCAGATCCCAATCTCTTCTAAATGCATAGTACTTATCCTGCTTTCCTCTGGGACATATGCCGCTTTTAGGAGGGGTTCGAGGGCCTCGTCCAAACATAGACCTTCCCTCGTGTCAAGTCATACCCCCATCTCTTCATGATACCCAAGTTTCTCGACTATATCTGAATGTGTGGAGGATAGGACCATTGTCATCTTCATCTTCTTCTAAGAAATGATTCGCGCTGGAACCGTGATCTCCTTTTCCGTGAAACCAAGTCTTTTTCACTACTTGATCTTCGTGGGATGACGAGTGTTGTCCCAAAAGAGTCTCAAACCGCTTTTGTGTAAAGCAAGATGACCGAAGTAAGTGAAACTCGATTGTTGTATAAACCTCGCCATCACATCATTCAAAGATAAAGGGTACTCTAAATCGCCATTTATTGATTCATCGACAATTTGCCAATTACAATGTTCATCCGACGATTCTTCATCGCCAAGATTGATTACAAGGTACAATGTCATTTAAAACAAAACCTCCACTATAACCAAGCCCTCGCTCGTACGCCTTCTTCACCGCCGTCCGCACTTTGGGCCGATGATTCAGCCGGACTCATTACCGAGAGGAGAGAATCGCTGAAATAATTCTCCATCCCCTTAAACGGTTGTTTGTCCGCCACCACCGCCTTGACTCATTATTCGTGTCTACATATTTGAGACACCGATGAAGAGTAGATGGGACTATAACGCTATTGTGGATCCAAGGTCCACTCCAACAATAAGTTATAGGAAGTCTCTCGCCAATCACATAGCGTGACTTCGTGACTTTAAGTCCCCATTTGGCACTTTATCCGATCTTACCAAGCGCCGAGACTACCGGTGTTAAATCCATAAATCATTGTGCCTGTGATGCCACCATCGCGTGAATTCCAAGATGATACATGAGGCGCAGGGCATGATGCTCATAGCGAACCCGGACGACTTGATCCTGCTAACTTCACTAGAGCCAATATACCCGCGGAAGTATAGCGCCTATCGTGTTTGGAATTCCTCGCCTGATATCCTCCTTTATAAAAGTGATGCAGGGAAGTGTTTAGTCGCAAGGTTAGATTGTCGGGTCAATTTTCCGACTCGCCTAACTGGGTGAGGAAGACTTCAATCGGCGAGGGCTTCTTGAAGAGCTTCTCGCCTCTTTGATAAGCGCAAAGAACTCATAGAGAGTGATCCTTATGGGATATTGGCTAATTGGGCCATGACGTCAAGCGGTATGGAGAGTTCGGTTCCCGGCTTATCTCTTCCAATCGGGCGATCGAATCGAGACCGCCGAGTCGAACTTCGGCCGCTTTGTCAGAGCTTCTTGGCGTACCACTGCTATGTCAGGCGAGTGAGGGGATTTGTTGGTACCCCCACTCGAGAGCGCCTTGGCATTAGGGTCGGGACTTCCTGTACTTGTACTTGTACTCGGTCCACCCTCGGGTATGCGTGGCTTTGTGTTCCTTCTGGACACCGGAATGTTACCACTGCTCATCGCCTCCTCCGCACTGTGGAAGTAGCATGGCATGCCTTTCCCTTCTGCTTCGCTTTTTCTTCAACGAAGAAGAGGCTACCCATTGCTCATCTTCAAGTAGGTTGGGTGGACCCACAAGACTTCGCCATTCGGGTCAGATAATGATACAAGTCCTTTCTCGGCGTTGTTTGTGTGGGTCGCCATTCACCGCCTTCATCACGACTTTGACCACCGGTTCAGTTCAAACCATGTCAACGGTACCGACCCGGCTTATGGACACCGTGATTCGCTCCGACCTTCTTTTCTTTGGACGGCTTCATAGTGATGACCCCTACATCAATTAAAGCCTGGATTTTATCCTTAAGGCTGAAACAGGATTTAGTGGGGTGATGAACTGCCCTATGGTACGCACAGTATCTTGGGTCATTCGTCTTCATTGCCTCCTCTTGATTCTCGAATCTGAGGGAGCTTGATCTTGTTATTTTCCACAAGATATTTGAAGAGACCAGAATCTCGCCGCCCCTAAAGGAATAGGACTCTCGAACCTCGCCTAAGGCCTTCGCTTTTGGGCCCAGTTGCCACGCTGATTTCGGTTCATACGCTACCGCCGTTGCCGGGTTGAGTTGAACGCTTGTTCGAACCGCCTTGCTTGTTCTTTCCCTTTGCCGCTGACAAAGTTATGCTTCGAGTTTCCGCTGTTCCGCCGACCTCTTCGCTTTTTCCTTTTGAGGAATCTTGTTTCCACGAACCTTTCAGTTCTTCCATCGCTATCGATGGTGCCTGACCCATTGCTTCAAGCACATCTATCGATAAGTTATCGTGTGTTTGAGGATGAACTTCCTTATTGATCCCGACAGCCATTGCCTTGTTCAAATCGCACAAAGATATCCACGCTTTCTCCGCTTTTCGCTTCGCAAGAAACCCCGATCGATACCCGTGATCGCCATCAAAGAAATTGGTAAGGAAGCTAGACTCCATGTCGCCCCACCGCGGAATGCTCCCCGCTTGAGACGGCGGTACCATTCAAGGCGTTCCATCAAGGGTGCTAACGAATGACCGAACCATCGTGGGTTCAAGGCCGTAAATAACTCCGAGGTGTGACTTGAAATAAATCAACGCGTCGCGGAACCCTTCCGCCAAATGGTGTGAAGTTTATTAGGTTAAACTTCGACGGCACGGATTGATTCCCACTCCCTGCATGGGCAAGGAATACCGTTTTCTTCACCTCTTGAGCGGAAATCAATGAGTTGATTTTGCTCTCGAGGTCTTTGATCTTTTCGCTCATGAGCAGCATCACGCTATGTGCGCTACGCTGTGCGTGAGGGTTATCATCCTCTTGTGCTTCCTCCCGATCCAATCGCTATCATCTTCATCGACGCTGATGCTACCGACTGATTCACCTTGATGTTTCGTCAAGGCTTGATCTGTTGGTCATGCATTTCTCTCATCGTCTGCATGGCCAACTCCATTTCTAACTTGAAGTTTTCCGTTGTTTATTCAACGCCGCCTAGCATTTTGGCCACTTGATCCATCGACGCGTTTCTTGGGGGCTTCCTTCGCTAGATACGCGATGATCGATGCGATTATGAGCCAATATCCGACGATCATCCTCCGCGGTATTCTTCGTGGTTTATCGTGACCGACCGGCCTTGATAGTCCCGACCGCAAACGAAGTTAGCCGCTATGCGCCGAATAGCCCGTGAACGATGGTTCTTTGCTGGTCATATTATTAGTGACCTTCGCAACTCATCCTCCTGATGTCATCCTTATGAATCGCTTTGACCTAGGTCTGGCGTGTTGGTGCTAAGTCTCGGAAGACCGACACCCTTTCTCGAGCTTCTAGATGGCAATTGCACCTGAGCACCGCCTTGATGAGCTTGGAGCACGTGCATGATCGCCAATTTAGGGGAATCCCTTCGAGATTTTCTGCATTCCCCTGCAGTAGTACACGTTCGGTGGGTGTACCGAGCAACCGCCGCGGTGGCGAATCTCCTGTATAACGCCGCTGCCATCATACGAAAGCGCCTCCTTCCGAATGGCTAAAAGTAACTCGCCTTGACTTCCGCTTATGTGAGCGGAAGTTTCGGGACTCTGACTTCAATTTTTAATTTGGTCAGGTTGCGTGAATTCCTGCCCTTTCTCGAACGGGTGCCTCCTATATGAGGAGTGACCCACGATCCCTTCAAAGGACCCAAGCGATCCTTGATAGTTGGTCTAGTGGTGGTGACGGGTGTTGGCTTCACCATCATTCGCATGCGACGCTTTGACTTTGAGGCGCCGGCCTTGGACCTTGGCGTTGATTTGCAACGCCTGTATCCTTCGGCTTAAGTGCCGAGATAGGAGTGCAGCAACCGAGGTTGGGACACCATTAGACTTGGGTCTCCAAACCGGGTGGTATGTTGGCGCTTTACCACCTCTTTCTTCACCACGAGCCCGCTGCACTAAAGCTCGCTCGCGCAGTGAGGCGCGGCGCCGGATGCGCCCGGTGTGGAACGGTTCCGCTTGACGCGACTCCACTCGCTGGTTGACGGCTCGATAGATCAAGCCGATCACTTGAGGCCAAGCCTCTCGCAAGTCCGATCTTAGATCCGCCAGAACGGACCCCATCCACGGATTGCATGGCCTTGGCAAGCTTGCGCCATGCTTTGTCGCCGCCTTTGGCGAAGCTCGCTGGAGAGCCGCCATCATCGGCGCTCATCTCGGTCGCCATCCGACTTCGGGTGCCGCGGGATTTCTCGCCACTGCGGGCCGGGTTGGACTCGCCATCCCGGGCTCTACTCGAGGCCCATCGGGTTCTCCTTGCGCCGAGACCTTCTTGGAGCGCGGGGAACTGAAGAGGGTGAGGACAAGTACTCCTCGAACTTCTTGGTCGAACTCGAACCGACCTCTTCCTCCACCGATAGGAATCATGGCCGCATCTACTCCACCTCGACTGAGGTGGTCGGTGGTTCCACCTGGTCGCCAGCCTTGTTCGCGTAAAAGTTGGGATGATTGTCATTGATTTGAATTTGCTTACGCCTTCTTTGGCCTACAACAAGAATTCAAAAGAAATGCCTTTTATTTCAAGGCGTACAATGAAAATAAAAAAGATTACAACTTTTATCCTTGTGAACAAACACGAGGATCTCTGCTATGTCGAGGTCCTCGCCATGGGTTCTTTTGCCCGTGCCGGACTTTTGTGTCCGTGGACCACCGCAATTCCAATCCAAGTAGAGACCCGGTTCCGAACTACAGATAAAGGCTCGCTTCACGAAGGAAACGGCTACCGAGGGGATCACACTCACGAAGGAGAGGATCGTCAAGGGATCACACTCACGAAGGAGAGGATCACGAGCGGTGAGATCTACTAGGAGAAATCACAGCTATCCCCGAGGTTAAGACTAAGCTTAACCTAGAGGGTATCTCAGAGTTCGACCAATTCGCCACCTTCCGCCAGATCGACGTCGATCGATTTGTGTCACGGTGCCGAACGGTAAGCCGACGGCTCATGATCTCGGAGAACTCTTCGTAAAAATCCTCAAAATCCACGCCAAGACCAAAAGCCAAATCCTCCCACCTCTCCCAAGCCCCGCCTCAAAATCCCCCCGAAGAAGAAGACACCTCTATTTATACAAATCCGGGTTTCTGGGCCACTTTGGAGCCACCTCTGGCCAAGTTGAGGTTTCAGGGAAATGGCCAATTCCCGCCTTGTCGAGGTGCGCTCGACTCCTACCAGTGGCCGAGCCACTCGCCACTGTCGGAGGTACCCTACTAAGTTGGTCGAGGCGCCACTGCTCGCCATTTGCTGCTTTTTTCCGGGCTGCTCCGGCTTTTCCTCGCCTCGCTTGGGTTCCGCCTATACTTGACTGGACTAATTCTTGGTTCGCTTCGCTCAACGTCCCCAACCGATCGTCCATTCAAGTCCCTTTAAACCGTGCTTGTGACGCCGTTGGTCGTCGAAGTTCAAGGCTTTAACGATTGACGCTCAGATCATTCGATGGGTTGTCATTCACGACTCTCGCCACGAAGTTGGTTTCGAGGATCTTGTAAGTATTTTTCAACGCTTACAACACCGTAATTTGATTGGGTATTTTATCCCGGCCTAGGGATAAGTCTATGCCTAACAAGCATTGCTTGCTAATTCTTAACCGCTCGTAGTCTATTCTAAAGATGACAAAGCCTACGATTCAACATCGTAGCATTAAGTCTAAGAGAGTTTCATTTTTAGCATAACGTCACATGTAGAAGGGACTTGATAATCTACATGCTAGCCCAACTCAAACGTAGTTGGTAAAGGCCGATCAAATCTGAAGGCTAGGTTGGCCAACCTTAAAGCCAACGCCACACGCCTCGGGTAGTCTATTCTCGTAAAGATGACAAAGCCTACGATTCAACATCGTAGCATTAAGTCTAAGAGAGTTTTATTCTTTTAGCACAACGCCACGCTAGGAACGGATTTGGACACCGCACGCTAGCCCAATTCAAACGTAGTTGGTAAAGGCTAATCAAACCCGTTGATGGTCGAGGGTTTGCCAAAATCCTATGAGTATTATGGTTAATTATTTCGACGGGTAAAAGAATCATAATAAACAATAAAAGGAGCAAATTTTATTCAATTAAAGGGAAAGATGAATGGAGATACAATTATTCAAACATCAAGTCTATGACAAAAGATTTGTTGTTCTAGATGAGACAGCTCATCACTATAAGCCTGTGGAGTTCTCCCCGCAACTCACCAAAGACTCCTCATCGGTATTCAATGTCTTTGCGGTTGCCTCCTCAAGATCAACTAGCTTCGCTTTGATAGCTCGAATTCCTTAGACGCATGCTGAGAGCCTCTTCCTTGTTGGCCCTTGTCACCCAAAACGCCATGTTTTTCCGCTGAGCTTCCCCAGTCAAGGCTTATCCCTCTTCACTCACAAACAAGAGTTGAGGTGGCTTAGAGAAGAAGATACTTCGGCGACAATGGCTCCAATTTGATCCACTCGATTCTCTCAGATCCGACTTCGAGCCCAAGAAAACACGCAGCATCAAGGCCATGCCTCTAAACGACGCCTCCGAACACTACATATGAGAAAGCTCCACCGCCCGCAGCTCTTGTAGTCTCAAGCTTTCTCCGTGATGAGCGAGGTCGCCAAGAATGGCCCGAGCCAACTCAGGATAACCCATATCAAGGTCGTCCGGAGGATATTTTCATAAAAATATTCTTAGGGATAACTCGACGAACGCTCATGAAGCGTGAAATTATGACGACGTCGACCAACGTCGCCTAATCCTACTTCGCTAGGAACATGAGTCTAAACTGCTTCCTAATTTGTCGAGTTCCCAAGAATATTTTCACAAAAATATTCTTAGGATAACTCGATCATATGGATCACATCGACGCCAATCAACGTGTTGCCTAATCCTACTCCAACTAGGAATACGAGTATAAACTATTTCCTATTTTGGCGAAGTTCCCGAAAATATCTTAAGGATAACTCACCACCTCCGAATGGGTATATGAGGATAAACTAATCTCAAACTCCAAAGGAACGATGAGTATAAACCGTTGACGCCACCAACGCCATAATGAAAATCGCCTGAAGGTTTAACGCCAAGAGGAAATTTCGACACCGGCCAACGCCACATCTCAAGAAAATTCCTCCCGCCGTGGTCAATCCCGCAATGAGCGCCACAACAGGAGTCCACCGATTAAAGGGCTTAACCACCAATCTCCTCCCATCAGTTAGGCCTACGAGCGACACGAACGAGAATGCGCCAATTCAAGGCTAACCCTCATGAAATATGAAATTAAATGGTCGGGCTCGACGACAACTCACCAACACGAAGCTAAAGCAAATAGTTCATTCATCACCTCGTCAAGACTTCAACACCGTCGACAATAAATGTAGACCGTGATACTTTCAGTCATCCTACAAAGCATTGGATAGTCCGAAGAATTGGAGAAGTCAAGACTCAAAGCCATTTTCAGTCCCGCTGTACCGACCGGGTCAGTTTATCATATCCAAAGTATTTCGCTTCTTCTATAAAAGAGCCAGACCAAACACTTTGGAGGGGTATTCAGAGACGCTAAAATTGCCTATAAGTGTCCCCCAACATAGCTCGTAATGCTGAGTTGATAATCGACGAGCCATCCGATGACGAACGGCGAACCGCTGACGACACCGCAAGTGACCGCGACGCAAACCCTCTCATCAAAGAGACCCTACGCAGAAGTTTTGGCGGTCCCGCCAGGTTAGCGACGGGGTCAAGGGGGCATGCTCTTTGCGGTCCGGCGCCGCCTTTGTAGCGTTAAAATTGCTTATCAGACTAACAAAACTCGCGGACGTGGGTTGACAACCAACGATCCATTCGACAAACCGACGCCGCAAAACGCATCACGCCACAAAACGCCAGAGCGAAGTCGACGAAAGATAAAGTGAGTCGGCAAGACGCACGAGCCAATGAAACGGCGTGCGAGTTGACTAAACTCAAACGCTGACGCAGACGGAATCAACCGCATTTAGTCCGCCAATGCAAACGAGCCGCTTTGAGCTCGAAAGTTGATCGCACGACTCAAACACAACGGCGACATCACCGAGCAAAACTAAGCCCGTGAAGACCGAAAGAATCGACGAAACAACGCGAGACCACGAACGCCGCACGCCGCACCGCCAAGTGGCCGAGGTGGCTCTACCAAGTGGCCGAGGTGGCTCTACCAAAGTGGTCGAGGCTCGCCACTTTGCCGAGCCACCCCGCCAACATGGCCGGCTTCGCCAGTGGCCGAGGTGGCTCGCCACCATGGTCGAGCCACCCTACCAACTTTGTCGAGGTGCTCTGCCAAGTGGCCGAGCCACTGCTCGCAAGCACTCTCCATTGTATAAATAGGGGGTCTGGTGAATAGGGACGCGGATTAGAGAGGACTTCTGCTTGGGATTTTGGAGGATTTGGCTTTTGGGCTTGAGCCGATTTTGGAGGATTTTCTCAAGAGTTCTCACGAGATCCACGGAGCCGCCGACTACAGCCCGGAGCACCGGCGAGCACAAACCCAAACGCCAGATCTACAAGCCAAGGTAATCAATTCGGTCGAACTACAGATACCCTCTAGGTTAAGCTTCGCCTTAACCTCGTGGATAGCGCAGGATTTCTCCTAGTAGATCTCACCGCCCCGGCGATCCTCTCCTTCGTGAGTGTGATCCCCGCAGCGCATCCTCTCCTTCGTGAGTGTGATCCTCAGCGCTTCGCTTCTCGTGAAACGAGCCCCTTTACATCTCAGAAGTTTCGTAACCCTGGTCTCTACCGATTGAATTGCGCGGTGGTCCACCTGACACAAAAGTCCCTACACAGCAAAGAACCCACGCAAGCTGGTGATCCGATATAACAGATCCTCGTGTTTGTTCACAAGGATAAAAGTTGTAATTTTTGATTGTACGCCTTTAAAATAAAAGGCATTTCTTTTGAATTTTGTTGTAGGCCAAAGAAGCCGTAAGCAAGTTCAAATCAATGACAATCATCCCAACTTTTCCCGCCAACGTACCGGAATTTTTTTTCGTAAGCTCTCCTTTCTCGAACCGTCACCACCTCGGTCTTGGCGAATCGACATGCTAGGCGCTACGCCAGATGAAACGAGCCGACGAGATTTAAGTCGACGAAGTCGACGGCGCCAAGAAAGCAAGTCGACGAGGCGCCCAAGCCGACATACCGATGAAGCGCACGGGCAAAAGTGAGTCGGCAAGGCGCACGAAGTCAATGAAACGACGTATCGTGGAATAAACCCGGCGACGGTTCGACGAGGAGAGTTGACTAGACTCAAACGCCGACGAGACTAATCAACCGTACTTAGTCCGTCAACGAAATGAGCCGATCGAGCTCGAAAGCCGATCGGATACGGACTCAAACACAACGGCGACTTCCCGCAGGAAAATTATGCCGGAAAATGGCGGGAAAATCTCTAAAATCGAGTTTGGCGGGCTAAACGAAGAATCAACCCGACGCTGCTTTGGTCGAAGCGGTAGGGCTAAGGTCGCCACCGCTGCCCCAGCCGTGTGGTGGCGCGGCCCTGGTCACATTTCACCCCCTCTTGAACCCTATAAATAGAGAGGAGGGGGAGAGTTTTCGATCGGGTCGAGGTTGGATTTTCTCGATATTCCGTGGAGAGTTCTCGCGAGATCTACGAGCCTTCGCTACACGTGCATCCAAGCACCGGGTAAACTCCTGGCCGGCACATCAGATCTACATAGCGAGGTAAACTAATCCGGTCGAACTACAGATACCCTCTAGATTAAGCTTCGCCTTAATCTCGTGGATAGCTGCGGATTTCTCCTAGAAGATTCACCCGCCCTACGATCCTCTCCTTCGTGAGTGCGATCCTCGTAGGTGTTTCGCTTCCTTCGCGGAAACGAGCCCCTTTACGCCTCAGAGTTCCGTAATCCGTTCCTACCAGATCCGAATTATGCGGTGGTCCACGGACTAAACAAGTCCCTAAGACAGCGAAGAACCGGCTACGCTTAGGATCCCAATAATAGAGATCCGAGCATTTGTTCATTGAAGGAAAAAGTTGTAATTGTAAGCCTTAAATAAAGGCGCTTTTGTTTGAATTTTGTTGTAAGCCAACGGCCGTAAACAAATTCAAAACAATGAAAACAAAATCAACTTTCCCGCGAACACTTCCACCGATGAGAGTTGGGAAGCTTCAAGATAGAAGCCTCATCAAATGTGACGCCTCTACTCAAAGACAATCTTCTTATCAACGGATCCCATAGCTTGTATCCTTTGACACCACGCTTGAATCCTATAAATATGGCCTCCTAGCTCAAGGTTCTAATTTATCCGTTTCACATGATAAAATGTGGCACCCAAATACCTTGAGCTGGTCATAATCTCGCGTCGGCTCTCCGACCACTCTCCATAGGGTCTTTTCCCCAATCGCATGAAGGCACCGTGATGAGGTGGCTCACATATGTAAGTGCCTCAGCCCAAAAAATCTTCTCCAAACCACTATGCCAATAAACATCGAACCTTCTTCAAGAAAGACCGATTCAACCTCTCTCACAATTTATTTGCGCCATGTATGACTAACCGTGAAGTGTCTCTATGCCCTCGCCTCGACATAGCCGCCGAAAGGGGTCTAAAGTTTACTCACCACCGCTGTCGGATCTCAACGCCTTGATCTTTCTCCCACCGCAGCTTCTAATCTCTTCTTCCACTCCACCTAATATATCTAGGACTTCACTCTTCTTCGCCATGGTGTACACCCAACACGCCAGAATAGTCATCAACAAATGTGACGAACCAAGGTCTACCACTGCGATGCCGCCTTGGTAGGACCCCAAACGCCTGCGGTGCACGTAATCCGAATACCCTTCGCCTGATGGATGGTCGTTCAACTTCATCTTTGTCTCCGCTGCCAAGAACACAATGCTCACGTAACTCAACTTTTCCACTTCGCTCTTTAATAGTCCTCGCTTGCATAACGCCGCAGCGACCTTTCACCGTGTGCCCTAACCTATAGTGCCAAAGCTCGCCCCGCCTCACCAAATAATCAAGCAACGTGGCCAATCTCGGTGCTCCCATTCGGATAGTATAAATTTCGATTAGGACTCGCTCATCACCACCAAAGATCCTTTAGTAACCTTCCCTACACCGTTTTTGAAAGTCACCTTGAATCTCTTCGCCTCCAAAGCTCCAACTGAGATAAGATTTTTCTTCAGTTGAGGAACAAATCTCACCTCCTTCAACTCACGGACTACTCCATCGTGCATCCTAATCCACACGGTACCTATCCCACAAATGCCACAGGGTTGATCATTTTTCATGACAACAACACCCCCGTCGACTTTCTCAAAAGATGCAAACCAATCTCGCCTAGGGGTCACATGATAAGTAGCGCCGGAATCAAGCATCCAATCTGATGCTTCCACATGATTCACCTCCGGAGTAATCAATAGAGAATAGCACGAATTGTCGGAATCATCGCCTTTAGCAATATTCACCTCATTGGCCTTCGGGCCCTTTTTCTTGCCATTTTCTTTCTCCTTGAGCTTTGGACAATCTCTCTTCCAATGTCCCCGCTTCTTGCGAATGCACATTGGTTCTTTGACAATTGGTGGCGTCTTCTTGACTTTGACCTCCCTCCATTGCCACCTTCTGGATATGGGCTTCTACCTCTCACGACAAGGCCTCGCTTGAAGTACTCGCGACGGAAGTCTCCTTGTCCTTCCTCCTCAAATCATGGTTGGTCAATGCTAGTAACTTCACTATAGCCGATAGAAGTACGCCCGCTCAACAAAGTGAGTACAAAGGTGTCATACTCCTCATCCGATAAGGAGCCCAATAAAATAATCGCTTTGTACTCATCCGCTATCTTCTCATCAACATTTGCCAAGTCGACAACAACTTAGTATAGTTGTTCACATGAGCCGCTAATGAGGTGCTCCCTGACATCCAAACCCGAAGAGTCTTCGCAGCAGTGCAACTCGTTCTTAACACTCTTCGTGAGATACTTATTATTGAGAATTTTCCACATCTTCATTGCAGATGTCACCCCAATCACATCATATTTCAGCTCCTATTCCAAACAGACTGATCACCCCCACACGCTGCCTATTCATCTTATCCCATACCTCCTCTTCATATTTAGGTGGTCTCTTGGACCATGATGGTCTCCTCCAAATTTTGAGCATTGAGCGATCCTCGTACGCCGCCATCCACAAACCAAAGTTGATTTTGCCGTCAGACTTCACCACATTAATTTTGGTGTTCTGAAAACCAACTTGCATTTGTATTGTACTCGCCATTGACTTGCTGCTTGATGGGAAATAAATGATTACCTCCTTAGTTGCAAGTATACAACCTTTATCAAGTTATAGTATATAAGATTATCGATCCCACGAGGAACGGGAAGTAGGGAGAGTTTTGCTCAAGTTTTGGTTCTCAAATTATGCGCAAGACAATTAGGAGTTTATGTACATGGTGAAAGTGGTCATGAAAAGATTAGAGAGGGTGGTTGTGGATTATGTGCAAAAAAATAAAAAGGAAATCGAGGAAGAAAATGTGTGTGGAGAGATTAAGAGTGTGATTGTGACAAAGTGCTAATAAATCAAAATGGAAGTGAAAATGGAGAGATAGAGAGGAGAAAATAAGTGCAAAATAAAAGAAAGCAAGATAAAGAGAGAGGAGAGAGTAAAGAAAATAAACAAATGAAAATAAGGATAAGTGCAAAATCAAGAATGTAAAGTATGGAGGATTAATTAAAATATGAGGAATCTAGAGTAGATCCACTTAGCTTATCTCAATCTCACATGAATGAGTTGGATTTGTTAGCTGTTTCAAACAATCTCTAGGGATCCCACAAATATTAGCTCCACACTTAGTTAAAGGGTAATTCCCTAGAGGGTAAAGAAAAGAAAAATCTATTCTAGAAAGTAAATACAAGAATTAAATATATTGCATGAAAGTAAATTGCATGAAATTAAATTGCATGAAAGTAAATCTAAGCTACAAAGCATATAAATGAACAAGAAAGAAAATGAAAAAGAAAAAAGGAAAACCAACAACTCTGATCTTAATCTAATCCTCCTTTTGGTCCTTGGATTAGAAGAAGAGAAAGGAAATTGAAGGTGAAAAATTTCATTTATTGTGTAACAAAAGTTATAATTTTGGAAGGTCTTCAATTAAGAGTGACCCTCTCTCCAAATGGAGTTTTTACAAAATATTTCACACTCAAACCTCTCCCCTCAACCCCTATTTATAGCCTACAGCAATGCACATGAACCATTGGATGAAACTTGGGCTCCAAGGATCAAATCTTAGCCACAAATCGAAGTTAGTTACGACCATCGATTGGCCAATCGGTTACAATCGGTCGGCTACCGATTGGCCAACCGGTTAGTGAACCGATTGGAATTTGAAAAACTAAAATGCAGTTAGTCTGCCTCACGAGATAGGCGATTTTCATATATTATATGTTAAATTCCTTCGGATTGGGAGATATCGTCATTTCTTTGTGGCTAACATCTTGAACATTATTTTTATTTGATTTCTTTTTATATTTGATCCTTGCATCTTCGGCTTCTCAGATTGCTCGGCTTGATCTCCGGCTTCAATAAAAGGTTGACAAATGAGGAAATTTGAGTTCTCTTTTAGCCTTTATTCATTAATTCTTCATTAACTCAGAATTAAGATAAAAATAGTTATTAGTAGGATATTTATTTATATAAAATAGGTAATGAGGGTATAATTTTGTAATTAAAATGTGATAATCACTGCTTTCACTTTCTTCTCCCATTGCAAACTAACTCCAAATTGTAGAGAAAGAATAACTTTGATAGGATTAAAGAATCACCCAACTGAACCCTAGATCGGATTCTAAATAGATTTCCTAACCACACGAGGAAAGCGAAATCTCCAACGACAATTCCTAATGCTATCTCCACCGAAGCCAAGAACTTCAAGAACTAAGCTTCACACAAGAATCTTCCTCCACCAAACTCCAAAACCCTAGATCTGAAACTGGCTCGATACCACTTGTTGTGCGGAAAATTCTCAAAGACTCTACCAACAATGGCCACAACAAGAGAGCTAGATCACAATAAGAATTCCCGCCTCACCAAGGAAACAAGAATCAAGTAAATATCTCAACAAAGTGATATTTACTCTTCCTCCTCATTTGTGGACTCCACTACGAGAACCTAAAAGCTATTACAAATCAAATCAACAAAGAAGACACACTAATTTTACGTGGTTCTAAAATTGCCTACGCCCACGGGCAAGGAGGAGGAGATCTACTATTAGAGAGAAAGAGAATACAAATAGGGTACAATTCTCACACCAAAACTCTAGAACAAAACTCTAAACCCTCACAAATATCTCCCTTAAATGACGCTCAAAACCCTAACTTCACCGATTTCGCCACAAATCTAACCTTAGTTATAGGGTATTTATAGGTCAAACCGCGGTCAAAATCGCTACAAAATGCGGCACGCATTCCCAAAGAAAACGCGGTACAAAGCGCGACGTGGGCCCCCACGAAGCTCGGTATCGCGTGGTCGCTTCAAAACGCGGCCATGGGTGGGCCCCACCCATCACGCACGAGCACGAAGCTCGCGCTTGTGGCCCCACCCCATAACGAGCGACACTCTCTGTAGGAACAACTCACAGTTAAATCGAAGATAGCATATCGATCATATAAAGTTAAGAAATGGCAAGCTCAAAGAATTGTAATCGGAAAACTATTCACCAAGTTTGTGTAAAAGAAACAGTCCAAATGTACCAAAACAAAGATTTATGTTCTCTTTGCAGCAATTGCCTCCAGTTTAATATAGCCCCAGTACTGAATATAAATATCCTGATAGAGACCCAAATCACTTTCAAAATAAGGCTATATCCAACCACTGAGTGAATCAAATATAGAGTCAGCATGGAAGATAAACAACCAACACTATATTCTTTAAACTAAAATTAAACTTCTAAAAGTTTAAAACTATAAGCAACATAGTACTTTTCCATTCTGTCCCAGAATTACTGGTAAATCGAAGGAGAAATTCAAGAAACGACAGCATATCATCACCTTGAGCCCATGCAGTGAGTTTAAATTAAGAACTGCTATCTTCTCACTGACAATATAGCGGTTGTGTTATCAACTAATAAAGATATAAATACCTACATATTTGTTCCAATTACAGATGCAAAATCAAATTACAGCCCGACTAAAAGAGAACCTGCCTTCCTCTGAGAAGTCTATGTAATAAATGTAGAGCAGCATGAAAATCTTGTAAAATTGTCTCATCGAGCAGCTTCTATGTTATGTTAGTTGTGAGATATGCATAACAAAATTCGTTAACCTCAAACCAAAGATACAGGGTTATAGCTGAAACTGAATACTTGTGGCTTAGCATGTTCGAGACTATAAGTTTGATAAATATCGAATTCATGATTTAAGAACCGGACATAAAATTAGAGTCAGACATTTTATTGAGTAACAACATGTACAGAAATAAATGAAACCCTAGCAAGTGCTCGTCACATCAGGAACCCTTTTTTAAAAAAATAAAAAAAAAGAGCTAAAAAGATGAATTTTACCCAAAACACCAAACAACAAGTCTTGTTTCCTATTTCAAGAAGCAGAAGAAACCACATACAAGAGGACTTGAATTTCATGAAAAGCAACATAATAATCTGAAGCTAAATACAGTAAAAAAACACGACCAAGTTTCATAGCGGCATAGCACCAAACACTTCATCCTCTATCCCAAAATAAATGTCTAAAACACGCGAGTGCTTGAATCCTGCACACGATTAGTGTAATTATCAATTTCTCATGGATTAATTAATGGAAGTATTGGAAGAGTATAAAGTTTGAAGAGAGGTACGTACTTAAGACGCGGTGAAAGATTAGATGGCAATTCGGTCAATATCTCTGCACCTTAATTAATATCAACGTCACGGATGTGTTTTATCTTGGGCCAATCAGCACCTTCGTCCTTTAGGCACCGCTCCTTCAACGTCTCGCTGCAGCCCCTGATCAGAAGCCTTCCCAGAGACGAAGGCATCTGCGGCAGAGATTGGAGCTCATAAGCTCCAGTAATAGATAACCTCCTCAGGGAAGAGAGAGCTTGGAGGCCACAAGGCAGGAACTTTGCAGTATATTTTGCCAGACAGACATCTTCCAGCGAAGTTTTGTTTTGCAACAACCATGAGTTGACGTCTCCCTCACACTCCAGATTCCTACAATCTCGTATCTCCAGTTTTATGACAGATGTGTGTTTTCTCAATGGCTCAATGTGGAGCAGCAAGGGGTCATCGATCTCAAGAAAGTCGACTGTTAATGTGAACTCCTCCTCCTCCTCCTCCTCTTTCCCCTTAATCGACGCTGAAGATGCTGCTGTTGCTGCTTGCACAAGCTTGGGACACCCCTTAATACATAGAAAATGAAGGTGGGAAAGAGCCTTTAGACCCTCAACTGACGTCAGCTCTCCCAACTCCTCCAATCGCAACACTCGTAGGGAGGTTAATCTTCTACACGCCTCTTCAGAGGGAAAGGAGGTTATGTGGTTAAAGCCACGCAATTTAAGGTATGAAAGAGAAGTAAGGTATTTGAGCGATGAGAGAGGGAAACAATCAATTGGGGCGACTGCATCTGTAGCCATCTTCAGCTTTGGGCAATCTTCAACGCGTAGATGTTTAATGGAGTGCAGATGCTGAAAGCCTTCCTCTGCATGCAAATCCACAAGAGCTTTGCAATGACTAATCTCCAACTCCTCGAGAGAGGTGAGACGGTGTCGCAACAAGTCAGCAACAGATGTTAGATTTTCACATACATTAATTTTCATTTTATAGAGGGAAGGAGAGGATGAGGATGGAGTAGTCAGAGAGAATGTTGGAGAATCAGACAACCCCACATTCACTAACCCCAACCTTTTAAGACCGAGGGGCAGAGGGGGCAATGCCTTCAGTTTGGGACACTCCACAATTCTGAGAACTTCAAGGAGAGGCCACCAGGATGCTGCCGTCTCCGCAGCTTCTAGTCCGGACCACTCTTCCCATTGCTTGCAATTGTAGATTTCTAGAACCTTCAGTTGCTGAAATCCACCTCCAAAACCAATCTGCTTAAGTGCTGTTAGTGAACTCAATTCCAATTTATTGAGAAATGGAAGCTTCCTGAGAGAAGGGAGGTGCTCCCATGCTGTGTTGTCAGTAAGAACAATCTCCTCTAGATTTTTAATGACTCTTGCTCCATCCAATATGGAGACCTCGCACCTCGTATCCTCGTAATTTTGAGTTGCTTAAGACTATCGAGTGGATGAAGGCGATCGAGCACCTTTTCATAATCCTCCCACGATCATCAGCATCATCTCGACCAACTCAACTCTAACCTGCGGAGTCTCCTTTTACCATGTAACTGGAGCAAACCAACCTCCTCGCCATGTTGGTCATTTTTAGGCCGATAATGATAAGTTCCCTCAAGCTCTCGTGTCCTTCGCCACTAAGTTTATGAGCACCAGCATCGAAAAATAACCTTTGAAGCAAAGTGAAAGTCCCAATACCATCGATGTTTATGTAAGGAACATCCCATGGCAGTAGGTGTCTCAAGTTAATAAGGTTTTTCAATACTAGAACTGGAGTATCAGTATCGTCAAGAACATCCATCCTTTTGCAAGCAAGTACCAAGGTGGTAAAGCTTGCATATTGAACTAGGGTACCGAAAGTAATAATGATGACCAATTGACGATATCCGAGATGCCTCAATTTACCCATTGCATCCCAAGATACTTCCATTCCTTCAACAAGGATGCTCAACACCGAATGCTTTCCAGCTGATTCAAACACTTGTTTGAAAGCCACAAGATCCTCATCGCTTGTATAAATAGAATATTAAAATGAGGGTGTGGAGGTTCTTCCATTTGTCCATATTTTAAGAAGATCAAGATCATCGGGCCAAAGTACAAATGACGCACTGCCTTTGGGATCCGTTGATTGACATATCTCCAACAAATCTAAAGCATTCATCATGAGATACTTTGCATGCTAGATCATGCAAAAGATCGTGCATGATGTAGGCTTCTTCCTCTTGTTCAAAGAATGATAGTTTAGCTAACTCATCAAAGTAGCAGGCCCTATATCCTCCAAGTTCTCACGGATATTGAGGAGATTGTTGAATGAAGCCGAAGCCATCCACATTAAGACTAGATCATCTTTGATAAACTCATGATCCTGAGGGAAGATGCTGCAAAATGCAAAACAAGGTCTTAGGGGCGACGGTAAATAATGATAGCTCAACATGAGAACCTGCATCACATCATTTGATATATGAGTAGATTCCAAAATATTCTTCCAATAACTCTCATCCAAGTTAGAACGCAACAACGCTCCAATTGTCTTCGCAAATGCAAGCCTCCAAGCCTTCCCCGCTATTTGCTCGCCAATGGATTCCAAATTTTTATAACTATGAGGCTTTACTCCAAATAATGCATATCGATTGAAAAGTGATAAGAAGTCATCTCCATACAACGGATTTAATTTCATTGACTCTTTTACTCCCAAAGCCATTGTTCCGCTTTAACCTTCTCTCGACCGTAGTTAAAAGGATTTTACTTCCTTTTAGTCCACTCCTCAACGGAGCAAAGGTTCCGCCAACTAGAGAGATCGCCATCATCCCAAGCATCATCCAAGACGAGGAGAAATTTCTTAGATGACACCTCAACCTTAAGAGCTTCCTCCAGGCAAGTGCCCCAAATTCATGTTTTCGCTTTTAATGCATTCTAGGATATCTCCCATAATCTTTTTAACAACAATGGGAGGACACGCACACCCAAATTTTGATGTCAAAGGAACTTTTAAGGTGTTATCCTCATAGATTAACGCGTGGGTTGTTTTTCCAACTCCTCCGAGGCCTACAATGGAGAAAAGAGAGATACTCTCCTTATGATCCTCATTCGCACGCATCCTCATCAACCACTGTAACACTTCCTTCCTCTCCTCATCCCTTCCAAACACATTATTGTCTCTTAAAATCGGGTCCAGCCACGATTAGAACTGGCAACATCCGAGTTTGATGATCATGTTGTTGTTGAAGTTGGCTAGATACTTGTAGTGTAATCGATGAAATGTTGCCCATCTACCCCACTTCATTTAGCCTCTTGATGCCTCCTCGCCTTGTTGAGGGTGGGATCGATTTAAAGGCTCTTTTACTAAACTTGGAAACTTTTCGCTTAGAATTGGTGATAAAACCACGATCTTACCGCCATCGTGTCTTGTTCCCAAAGATTCATCTCCACTCGCTTCTATATGGAGATAATCGAGATCATCGAGCACGCCCCATGTAGACAAGATCTTTGAGTTGCCAGAGCCGTTGAGGTCTTCTCGATTTCTTGTTGCCCGTCGTCCGCTACCTTTACAATAGCTCGGATAATGGAAAGCATCTTTCGTGACTCTTAAGCTCATCCTCCATTCTTTGCCGAGCAAAATATTGGTCTCACGATAGTTGAACCCGACCTCCACCAGCCTTCTCAATGATTTTGCTCACGATCACATCTCCCACAACCGCCATATTTGATTCTTCTTCTTCTTCTTCTCGCTAGTGATTGGGAAAGTTTGTCAAGGCCTTGGATCTACAATTTCAAGGTCAACGATACCATTCAAGAAATTAAAGCCAAGCAAACATGTGATGCCGATCGACGATGTGAACGGCTCTTCTATGGCATATTATTATATTATGTTATTTAATATAATGATTGCATTATGTCGACGTTGTCTTCTTGCCACCTAGAGTCCACTAGTTATATTATATAATATTATATTATGTTATTTAATATAATGATTGCATTATGTCGGTTGTGGCCTTGTGACATCTAGAGTCCACTAGTTTGAGCCTCAACATTAGCCTCCCCATGGGAGAGTAAAATTGTCAAATGACCTCATCAGGCCCATAATGGTACGAGTTTGTGCATTCAACTGCATATAACATTTTATAACCTATTGTGCGCTATATAAATGAGCTTATAAGAGCCAAAAAATAATGATGACATTTGTTTGGTTGAGACTAATACAATGTATATCCTCACTAATACATCTCTTAGTGACTAATTTAGACGAATGAACTGTCACCTAACACAGAGATTTCCAAATGGGAGTTGCAAATTAACTTGTCTCTTTTAATTGATTGATTTTAAACTGTTGACAAATATTCCCATCAGATTCATATTTCATCAACTTTTTATCTATCCTCGAGGATTTCTCTCATTTGAAGTTAATGCATGTGTGAGCAATACAAGAGGGACTAACCATAATATTGTCTAAATTTAACTGAAATGCTAATATCGGATGCCGTAAAAAAAAAAAGAACCCTCGGATAGAATATTAGAGAAGAGTTAAAATTACCCAATTTTATATGTATAAGATAGGTTTTAAATATATGAGAGAGAGCATCATTCAACCTCTCAAGTTCATCCTTCATTTGACTTTACCGAGCAAAATATCGGCTCTTACATAGTCAAACCCGACTCCACCGTTCTCAATAATTTTGCTCACGGTCACATTTTCGACACCGCCATATTTGATTTTTCTTCTTCTTAATTCTCGCTAGTAGTTGGGAAAGTTTGCAGGTGTACTTGGGAGGATGCTTAATTATCAACTTGTTGAGCAATGCAATAAATAAAATAACAATAGTCAAAAGAAAATAACAAGAAAACAAAGACAAGCAAGTGATGCCAGATCACATATCGCCATCAATTCTAAAGCAATGTTAAGTATAAGCATCAGTACAATCAATACCAGTACAATTATAAAGCTTATGAAGGTTGCAAAAAAGATGGAAAAATGCACATCAGCTCAAGCAACTAAGTAGTTTTACTTGCATATAATCAATCTCAACTTATCTTAATTGAAGGCATCTTGCATAAAATCTAGAATGTGACGTTTGATAAAGGGTTACATGGGATGAAACCAAACAAAACAAGGTAAAGAGGTAATATGTGAACAACACCAGTAGCCAAGTTTCTCTATGCACTAAGGAAACTTGATTTACAAGTATTTTCTTGCAAGTGCTCGAACTTTTGTATCAAAGTGTGATGAAGTTATCCGTGACCCAGGTAAATATAGAGGATCCATCAGAATCTGTACAAATTTACAAAGAATATATTAGTATGAACACTTTGAATTCAGATAAAGTTTACAAGGTTGAATTAGACTAGCATGAAATGAATCATATTGTTCTTACACAAGCATGCAAAACAGTAAGATAGTAAAGCTAGAATTAAGGAAAAGCATTAAAGGAAAAAAAAAATCTAGCTATTTTGGATTTTTTTTGGGTTTGGGGTTGGGGGTTTATTTGTTCAGATTGGTAGTTTGGATTGGGACTTTTGTCGGATTTTGATTTAATGGTTATTCGCTTAGAACTAGGATTTGGAATTAAATTTAAGATGTTATTCATTTAGGACTAAGATTTGGATTCAAATTTAAGGTGTTATTCATTTAGGACTAAGATTTGGATTTAAATTTAAGGTGTTATTCATTTAGGATTAAGATTCGATTTCAATTTAAAGTGTTATTCGCTTAGGACTAGGATTTGGATTTAAATTCATGGTGTTATTAGTTATTTTGGATTGTGATTAGGATTAGAGTTCGAATCCATATGCCAATCCACCTACATATTTTCAACCGCAAAATTCAAGGAAAATTTTGTGGGTTTCTTACTCTCATCCCGATTTTAGTAGAAGAGCTATTCCATTATAGTATTAAATACAGCTCCTTTATGTCATTATATATATATATATATATATATATATATATATATATATATATATATATATATATATATATATATATATATATATATATGTATGTATAGAGAGAGAGAGAGAGAGAGCAGCCTTATAAACTTAAGTTGATGGGAGGAGGTCCACCAACTTTTATATCCATTGATCTTGCCTGGGATCCATGAAATCAACATATGCACAAATCTCAAAGGTGGGCTTTATATCTTTCACGGATCCCAAGGCAACATCAATGGATAGAAAATGGATGACTATTCTCATCAACTAAGTTTATAGGAGATATATATATATATATATATATATATATATATATATATATATATATATATATATATATATAGGGTAAAATGGATCTAAGGTGGCTCACTAGTGGGCATCTAAGGATGCAAAGATATCACCAGTCCGCTCCTCTATTCTCAAATAAATCTCACCTGCTCAAAAATTCCTTATCCCCTCAAAAACTTCACCCATTTTCGATTTGAAAAAGATTTGTCGACGCCTCCTTCCTTCTGATTTATTTATGAGCCTGACGAGATCTTTGCGATTTCGATTTTGAGCCGGACGCCAGATTTTCGATTTCCATGTCGCCGATCTCCACTTCCCTGGCCTCACTCCTTAGCACCCCCGAGGCCCTCACCGCCAGATCCTGATGGTCCCAGGTGTCCTCGACGCCACCTCCTCACCAGATCTCGATAGACAAGAGCAACACACGAAAGCCCTCCCATCCCCAACCACCACCACCATTACAAAACTAGGAGAACCCATTTTGCTTCCTCTTGAGGTGTGACAAGGCTCCCAAGCAAACAGAGGTTCAATCTTTGTTCTGCTTTTTATTTTTCACCTGAAATGAATTTTGTTTGTGGTGATTTTTGTGTTGTGGGTCTCAGAATTTATGCTCGTTTCTAGTGTTTTCTAGGAGGAGGTGACATGGGCTATCTTTAATCCCTTTAATTATTTGATCTTGAAACCAAATCTTGAAAAAATATAACTTTTTATGGTTAAATTAGTTCATATGAATCACTAAGCTCAGTTCTTGTTTCTTTTATTCTCTTGCATTTTTCATTAGCACTTGTGATGCCTTGTAGGAGTCCATTGGTACTGTTTCATTTTAGCTTCTTCAGCTTTAAAGTGCTTTTATTTATCAATATTAATGATTCATTTTGTAATTCAAGAAAGAAGTTTAAGAGAAAATATTGAAAGAATTGATCTTTTAGTCCTTTTATTGTTGTAAAGACGTTCTTATCAAGAATCTGATCAACGCTTCGACGCCGCTCGACCTCAAATCCCCTCATCGACTTTGAGGCTTTAGATCTCCTCGACGCCGACTCCTCGGGCGCCAGATCTAATCGACACTTCCTCCTACAAGCTCGACCACCCCAATTTTGAGGCCTCGACTTCCTCACGCCAGATCTCGATCGACGCCCTCACGCCCACAAGCTCAGATCTAATCTTGTAATTCTTGTTTATTTTGGGATATAACTTATGAATATAACCTTTTGAAGAAATGTATAATATCAGGGATTATGTTTGAGTTTAGATTTTGGGTTAGGTTTATTGTTAAATTGGACATGAACTTTAAATTTGGTTTTGAAGAAACGATAAAATTATGTATGGATGGATGCAATTTTGTGCTCTTTAAATCATGTGCTTATATGGACTTTAAGTTTGTGAGCCGATAATGGTTGTAGCTATATTTTATATGCTTACTCATGTTTTGTAACTAGTTATCCCAATTTTGTACCCAATTAGTGGAGTTTTGTAGCTCATAGTTCGGAAAAATTTTGTTTCAAAATTTTGTAACTACTTATTCATGTTTTGTAGCAAGCACAAAATTTTGTAAGTAGCTACTACAAAATTTGAGTAAGTAGTTACAAAATTTGAGTTAGTAGTTACAAAATTTTGTAACTTATTCCAGTTTTATACCCAAACAAAATTTTGTAAGTAGTTTCAAAATATAAGTAAGTAGTTATAAAATTTTACAAGTAGTTACAAAATATGAGTAAGTAGTTATAAAATTTTATAACATGAGTAAGTAGTTACAAAATATGAGTAAGTAGTTACAAAATTTTAGAAGTAGTTACAAATATGAGTAAGTAGTTACAAAATTTTAGAAGTAGTTACAAAATATGAGTAAGTAGTTACAAAATATGAGTAAGTAGTTACAAAACTCTACTAATTGGGTACAAACTGGGATAAGTAGTTACAAAACATGAGTAAGAGTTACAAAATTTTTGAGCCAAAATTTTTCAGAACTATGAGTTACAAAACTCCACTAACTGGTACAAAATTGGGATAAGTAGTTACAAAACATGAGTAAGTAGTTACAAAATTTTTAACAAAAATTTTCCAAAACTATGAGCTACAAAACTCCACTAACTCGGGTACAAAACTAGGATAAGTAGTTACAAAACATGAGTAAGTAGTTACAAAATTTTTCAACAAATTTTTTTCTAACTATGAGCTACAAAACTCCACTAACGGGTACAAACCGATAAGTAGTTACAAAACATGAGTAACTAGTTACAAAATTTGTGTAGAACTATCAAACTCTAATAACCGGGTACAAATTTCATCACACTCATCATGACACAAGCAATTTTGTTCTGCAAGTTTCATCACAATCATCATTGCACCAGCAATATCAAAATCACCACAATGAATAAGGAATTACAAAACCCGAAAGAAATGCTATCGAAGCTACAATTGACCGATTTCGAATCAAGCTACAATTCAACCGCTTTCTTCGCATACACAAAAAGAGATATAACATCTGAATGAATTCTAACACAACAAAAGCGCAAAATAAAACTTCCAAAGATAGGTGAATTACATAGTCCGAATCATGCTTACAATCACAAATATGGTGAATCGTGGTGCATACAAGAGAGCTGCACAAAACCGCCTTCTTTTCCTCAACGACTTTCTTCTTGCCTTTACCCCTACTACCCTTCTTCTCATTGGATTGTAGGTGTTGAAACTTGCTCATCAGTACCCGAGCGAGACTCGTGACGGTGGGCTGACAACCGACGACCCATCCGATAGCGACGGAAGCTGGCGGCGGCGATGATGCGCCATAAAACGCATAAAGTCGGCAAAACGCATGAAGTGGGTCGGCAAGGCGTATGAGTCAACGAAACGACGTATCGTGGAATAAACCCGATGACGAAGTTTTAGATCAGCGAGATTCGACGAGGCGAGTTGACTAAACTCAAACGCCGACGAGACGGAATCAACCCTACTTAGTCCGTCAACGAAATGAGCCGATCGAGCTCGAAAGTCGATCGGATCTGGACTCAAACAGCGGCATCACCGGGAGAAAATTACGCCGAGCGGCGGAAAAATCATCCCGAAGTTTGGCGAGCGGCCGGCGAAGCGGCGAGCGAACCGACCAACACCGGCCTTGGCGAAGTAAGCGCAACGGCGCCACCGCGTAACCTTGGCCGTGGCGTGTAAGGCGCGCCACCGTAACTACGCCATTGCGCACGCTGATGCTTGATCCCTCAGCGCCATTTCACCCCTCCTCTTGAATCCTATAAATAGAGAGGAGGGGGTCTTCATTGAAAAAGAGGGGGGGAAATTGGGTCAGAGGTTGGAAAAATTCGGTCAGGAGTTTTGGATTTTGGGAAGATTCGCCAGAGCTCTATAGGTCGAGAATTCTTGGAGTTTTGCAGACCAAGACTTAGGCGCAGATCCGAGCTTCGATCGAGACAAGAGACAAGATCCAGATCTTGAAGAGCTTGCTGCAGCCCAGATCTACACAAAGCCAAAGCGGATTAAGGTGAGGTTCATCAGATCTACCCTCTAGACTAAGCTTCGTCTTAGTTTCAGGGATAGCGCTGTGATTTCTCCTAGTAGATCTCACCCGCTCCGGCGATCCTCTCCTTCGTGAGTGCGATCCCCGTAGGCACTTTATTTCCTTCGCGAAACTAGCACCTCAGATCTGTAGATCTAGCACCTGGATCGGATCACGCGGCGGTCCACGGACGAATAAAAAGTCCCCGGCACAGGCAAAGATCCCACGCAAGCGAGGATCCCGGAAAATAGAGATCCTCGTGTTTGTTTAGGGTTTAAGTTGTAACCGTCAATCGATTCTTTCATTGTAAGCCTTAAATAAAAGGCGATCTTTTTCTTGAATTCGTTTGGTGTAACAGATTCAATTGCAATGGAAAAATCAGCAACTTTCCCCGCGAACAAGCTGGCGACCACAGTGGGAGCCAACGGCTTCAACGAAGAAGCCGTCGTGTCGCAACCGCGGATTCAGATCCATGTCATAGAGGAGGTCGATGCGAGTTTGACCAGCGAAGTTCGAGGGTTACCTCTCCTCCTCGTCCAAGTCCAACTCCCCGCAAGTCCAAAATGGTCTCCCACCAAAGAAGACAGGCCTGAGATGCGGAGGCAAGAGAATCCAACCCCACCGCCGTCAAGACTGTAGGCAACGGTGGTTCCCCGGCCCCAAAAGCGGCCAAATCTGCAGAACCCCTATCCTTGCAGGGGGTTATTTCCATCAATGGCATGTCGACTCTCTCAAAGAGAGCCCGCCAGAGGCGACGTCAGCGCTTGGCAAAACAGTTCGCTCAAGCGAGGGAATCAACGGACGGGGTTCGCTATAAGTCGGATCTCAGGTCCAGGTTAACTCAGAGACTAAAGTCTGAGATTGTGGCCGGTTCCTCCAAACCGCCAACCAACGAATGGGTCCGAGTCAAATGGAACCGTTCTACGCTTCAGGAGCATATCCAGAAGCGTCGCGCACTCCTGGCGCAAGCACGGGCTTTGGTGCAACAAGCCCTCAAGTTGAAGAAGGAGGAGGTGGCCAAGAAGCCGTCGATAAGCCGCTGATTATCACATTTTAATTACATTTTTATACCCTTATTACCTATGTTATATGAATAACGATATTTCTAATAATAATTTTTATCTTATTTTGCAGGCTAATAAAGAAATAATGAATAAAAGCCCAAATGACTCAAATTCTCTGAATTTCTACCAATATTTGAAGCCCAAATCTGAAGACAAACAAAGGTCCAAGATACCAAATTGATCCAAGAGAAATCCGTGAAGAAAAATCAAGAAAAGAAAAATTCGGTTAGGAACCAATCGGTTGACCAACCGGTTGGCTAACCGGTTGGCTAACCGATCGGCCAACCGATTGGTTCCCAACAGATTCCGAATTAATGGTGGATTTCTCTTCCTTTTTTGCTAGGTTTGATCCAATGGTTCACATCAACTCCGTTGGGCTATAAATAGGGTGAAGGTGAGTGTTTTGAGTGTGAAATATTTTGTAAAACTCCATTTGGAAAGGAGGGTCACTCTTAATTGAGAAGACCTTCCAAAATTGTAACTTTTGTTACACAATAAATGAAATGTTTCACCTTCAATTTCCTTTCTCTTCTTCTAATCCAAGGACCCAAAGGAGGATTAGATTAAGATCGAGGAGTTGTTGGTTTCTATTTTATTTCTTTTCATTTTCTTCTTTATTTTCTTGTTTGTAGAATAGATTTACTTTCATGCAATTTACTTTCTTGCAATTTACTTTCATGCAATTTAATTCCTTGCAATTTACTTTCATGCAATGTATTTAATTCTTGTATTTACTTTCTAGAATAGATTTTTCTTTTCTTTAATTCACCTTGAGGCTAGAACCCTCTAGGGAACTACCCTTTTCTAAGTGTGGAGCTAATATTCGTGGGATCCCTAGAGATTGTTTAAAACTAGCTAACAAATCCAACTCATTTTCATGAGATTGAGATAAGCTAAGTGGATCTACTCTAGATTCCTCATATCTTTAATTAATCCTTCAAACTTTACCTTCTTTATTTTCCTCTTATCCTTGTTTTTCATTTGTTTGTTATTTTCCTTTGTTTTTGATTTCATTGATTTTTACTTCTCTCTCAATTTCATATTCCCTTCATGTGCATATAATCTCAAACCTAGTTTTGTTATTATGTGCATATAACCACAACCACATTCTCAACTTTATTTTCTCCTCTTTTGCACATAATCCACATCCACTCTCTCTTATCTCTCCACATCCACTTTCACCATTTTCTTACTTTCATTTTATTTGTACATAAACTCCTAATTGTCGCGCATAATTTGAGAACCAAAACTTGAGCAAAACTCTTCCTACTTCCCGTTCCTCGTGGGATCGATAATCTTAAATACTATAACTTGATAAAGGTTGTATACTTGCAACTAAGGGGGTAATCATTTATTTCCCATCAAGTTTTTGGCGCCGTTGCCGGGGAACGGTGCATAAGTAGGATTTTCATTAAGTTTGGTTTTTATTTTGTGTGTTTTCTTTTGTGTAGGAACTTGGAGCTTGAAGATCAAGAGTTGAAGATTCAAGATTGAAGAATTGCCTCCAACGAGGCTTTGCATTGCTTTTGCGTGGGTAACTTCTCTATCTAGTATTTTCAATTCCACCCTTTAGATAGTTCATATACATTAGAGACAATTAGGATAAAAAAATAATAAATAAATAAAAATAAAAATAAAAGGATTTTTCCCTTGTCGAATTCTAATAAACTTCATTTTTTATTGTCGACCATAATAATAAAAAAAGATTTTTGTTTGTTTTGCATCCTTTTAGTTGCTTTTAATTCTTAGGGTTGAATTTCATATAATAGTAGGAATTCACCAAGTGATTTGAGCATCTTGATTTGGCACACACTTGAAAATATCTTAAGGGCAAAACCATTAATCAAGATAAGGTGAGGGATTTCATCACCCTTTCCTTAGCCCAAAAATCACTAATTCCTCACTACACATACCCAAGCCTCTTAAAATTTGATTAGACGTTGGCCCCTAAGGATTCAAGCTCATTAAGGAACAATAATCTCTTAAGTGAACCGGTCCAAGTTTATTTGGATTAATTGGTGTCTAAGGCAAGGTTTAGGGGTTGCGTAAGCCTCAAAGGAAAGAGGTACTTAATTGATCTTTGATCTCCCTCTAGTACTATCCTTACCTGGCTAATTACCCAAGTAAACTTTGATCTTTTCACTAAGGGAATTTTTGGTTAGGAGCTGGTCTAAGTCAACTTTAGGCTTAACCCTAGAGTTAGGGTGATTGGAAAGTGATTGCTTTGATTTATTTTTAGTTAGTTTTTCCTTATTTTTTCTCATCATCTTCTTAACTTTTCTCTTATCCTTTTTCAAATAAAAAAATTTTGATTTTGGTGTATGCAAACTTGGGTTAGGGATAATACTAATCGCTTAATTGCTTTGATTCATCTCTTGAACCAAACGAAATGGCTAATACCAACCCACCGTTCTTCAAGATGTTTGTTACCCCACTAGAAATGCAATCCCTCTTGCATAAAACTCCCGAGGTAAATGGAACCAATTTTGAACCGACCGCATTTCATAAACATGCTTCCCAAATTCTTAGGAGTCGAAACCAAGACGATACATCTTTATCTTGAATTTGAAGAAGTTTGCCTCATGATTAAGATGAGGGACTTAACTGAAGATGCGATCAAACTCGATTTATTCCATTTGCCCTTAAGGACAAAGCCAAAAATGGTCAGATAGCTTGCCCACGATTCCATCTCAACTTGGGGTGAATTTGTGGCGGTTTTCTGAAAAAATTCTTTCCTATCCATAAAACAATCAAGCTTAGAAACAGCATTCAAAATTTTAAAATTATCCGGGAGAACCTTTTGGAAGTATTTTGACAAATTCAAAGATCTTCTTATCCAATGTACTCACCATGGTCTTGAAAAGTGGCGATTATGCCAAATCATTCATGAAGGATTGGATTATTCTTCAAAACTTCCTTAGAGTCAATGTGTCAAGGGATTTCATGAAGAAAAATGCCGATGAAGCTTGGGACTTTTAGAGAGTTTATCCGAGAAAACCATGCGATGGGAACATTGTGATGACCAGGTTTCATCAGTTTCCCCAAAACCAAAACCGTCTGCCTTAGAAACAAACATAGCCTCTGAAGCAAAGATGGCGACAATCATGTAGGTTAGAAGCTTTAGAAGTCAAAGAACGAGCTCCAGCTCAAATCAACCAAGTTTACGCCTCGGGTTGTCATAGCTGTCTGTCTCCATCTCATGTTTCGTGAGGAATGTCCTCTTTAGGATCCGGTCACCACTAGGTCGATAAACGCCGATTTCGGCCCCAGAATGATCCATTTTCTCCAACCTACAATCCAAGTTGGAGAAATCATCCAAATTTTGCATGGAACCAGGAAACTACTCAGGAAATCAAAATTTCACTCCCCTTCAACCCAACAATTCTCTAGGGGCAATACAGCCTCTCAATTTTCAACAACCAAATCTGTCATTTCAAAATCGGTCTCCTCATCACCAATCTGCAAATCACACTCCTCAAATTGCGGATCATGATAAGCGTCTTAATGTTCGGAAAAGGGTCTAGAAACTTTGATTAAAACCTCTACCGAGACCACGAACTTATTGACTCAAACATTAAACGTTGAATTCCTTCATGAAATCAACAGGGCAAATCCTCACTTCAACACTCAAGCCATAGCTAGGTTAGAAACCCAACTTGGTCAACTAGCTAATGCCATGAGTGAGAGAGAAAGGAACTTTTAGAGTCAGCCCGTGCCCAACCCGAAGGACACGAGATCAAGTTCAACCTACCAAGCTGAAGTGAATGCAATCCATTCACTACGGTCGAGAAGACAGTCGATAATCGAGGTTAGAATGCCTCTAAGTGAAACCCTTGAACCGAACAAATTCTCTCTCCTTGATATCTCTACTCGAAATCACACCTTGATGACTGAGCACGAACTGAACCGAGTCTAATCAATTTAAACCAGTTGCTCTTTGCAGGATAGACTCGGGCCTAGGAAGCACTCCTCTCGGAGGAGAAAATTCTAGAAACTTTCAAGCGAGGTTAAGGTCAACATTCCTCTTTTAGATGTCATTGAACAAATTCCTTCTTATGCCAAATTTTTAAAGGAATTATGTACCAAAAGAGGCAAATGAATGTTCCAAAGTCTTTCTCGCCAATATCGGTGAAGTCCTCTCAAAGTCGTACCATTGAAACATAAGGATCCGGTTGTCCTACCATCTCATGTATCATTGGTAATACTCGTATTGATAAGGCTTTTAGACTTAGGGGCGGTGTCAACTTGCTTCCATATTCAATCTACCAACAACTTGGTGTCGGGAACTCAAGCCAACTAGATGCACACCAGGTTAGGCGATAGATGCATTAAGGTCCCTATGGGTGAAATAGAGATGTATTGATAAAGGTTGGAAACTTTTTTTTCTGTTGATTTCTTAGTCACGGAAAGCAACCCGTTTCAATCCCAGACGGATACAGTGATCTTAGGAAGACCCTTCTTAGCCATTTCTAATGCTCTCATCAACTGTAGAGGTGGGGAAGCATCTGCGAATCATTGCTGAACTTAATATTTTCAATCCGAAATAATATTGATAATCACCTTCAAAATCAATTACATCCAAGAAAGTTTAGCAGTAGAGAATGAATCGACATAGTTTTGAGGAAATCTTTCATGAGGAACTGGAAATTTTAAAAATTCAGGTTTTATTTTTGAGGAAACTGTGTTGAATACATGCCTCTTGAATGCAACATTCGAAGAACTCTTTTCGATGAGCTTAGATTTTTGAAAGAGCAACCAAAATGTCAAATTTTCATTAATCAAAATCTAAGTTCAAAATGCATAACACCAATAAGACCTACCTTAATTTCAAAACACATTGCAAACCTTGGAATTTTGAATTTGAGAACATCATTGATTATATCATCTTGAAATTCTTTAAATTTGAGGTAGAATTTCACAATAAGGTAGGATTTAATGTAGAATGTGAGCTTCTCATGTTTCATCTTTTATTCTACATTTTTATTTTTTTGTCCCACAATAATAATAAAAGAGTTTATTCTTCTCTCATGTGAGAGTTTCTTGTTCTTTTCAATATGAAAAAATCAAAAACTTGATGGGAAATAAATGATTACCCCTTAGTTGCAAGTATACAACCTTTATCAAGTTATAGTATTTAAGATTATCGATCCATGAGGAGCGGGAAGTAGGAAGAGTTTTGCTCAAGTTTTGGTTCTCAAATTATCTTGAACAATTAGGAGTTTATGTACAAATAAAATGAAAGTAAGAAATGGTGAAAGTGGATGTGGAGAGATAAGAGAGAGTGGATGTGGATTATGTGCAAAAGGAGAAAATAAAGTTGAGAATGTGGTTGTGGTTATATGCACATAATAACAAAACTAGGTTTGAGATTATATGCACATGAAGAATATGAAATTGAGAGAGAAGTAAAATCAATGAAATCAAAAACAAAGGAAAATAACAAACAAATGAAAAACAAGGATAAGAGGAAAATAAAGAAGGTAAAGTATGGAGGATTAATTAAAGATATGAGGAATCTAGAGTAGATCCACTTAGCTTATCTCAATCTCATGAAAATGAGTTGGATTTGTTAGCTAGTTTCAAACAATCTCTAGGGATCCCAGAATATTAGCTCCACACTTAGAAAAGGGTAATTCCCTAGAGGGTTCTAGCCTCAAGGTGAATTAAAGAAAAGAAAAATCTATTCTAGAAAGTAAATACAAGAATTAAATACATTGCATGAAAGTAAATTGCAAGGAATTAAATTGCATGAAAGTAAATTGCAAGAAAGTAAATTGCATGAAAGTAAATCTATTCTACAAACAAGAAAATAAAGAAGAAAATGAAAAGAAATAAAATAGAAACCAACAACTCGATCTTAATCTAATCCTCCTTTTGGTCCTTGGATTAGAAGAAGAGAAAGGAAATTGAAGGTGAAACATTTCATTTATTGTGTAACAAAAGTTATAATTTTGGAAGGTCTTCTCAATTAAGAGTGACCCTCCTCTCCAAATGGAGTTTTTATAAAATATTTCACACTCAAAACACTCAGCCTTCACCCCTATTTATAGCCCAACGGAGTTGATGTGAACCATTGGATCAAACCTAGCCAAAAGGAAGAGAAATCCACCATTAATTCGAATCATTGAAGGCGTCGGTTGGCGTCGGTTAGCAACCGTTAGCCAACCGGTTGGTCAACCGATTGGTTCCCAACCGAATTTGTCTTTTTGATTTTTCTTCACGAATTTCTCTTGGATCAATTTGGTATCTTGGGCCTTTGTTTGTCTTCGATTTGGGCTTCAAATATTGGTAGAAATTGAGAATTTGAGTCATTTGGGCTTTTATTCATTATTTCTTTATTAGCACGCAAAATAAGATAAAAATGATTATTAGAAATATCGTTATTCATATAACATAGGTAATAAGGGTATAAAAATGTAATTAAAATATGATAATCAAATACCCCCACACCTAAACTTTTGCTAGTCCTCTAGCAAAGAAAATGAAAAGAAAACCTAACTCACTTTCGAGAATCGCGGTTGTATTTAGCACATACAACAAGCCTTTAAACCCTAGGTTACCCTAGTGGGCGAGTTGTAGTCTCGTGAGGGTTTGCGATGAATATACCCACAAAATTCAGTCGACTTGCCAAATTAAAGAAGTTAATAAAATAATTAATTCATTTGATATCTTCAAACATTCCAATTGAAGTTGGTTAATACTCAAAGCGTTTTTATCATAACTCCAATGTAATTTTCTTAAGAAAATCCTTTCATTATAGTTATACAAAACCAAGTTTAACTCAAAAATTTAATTTGAAAGTTTTGAAAAGAACATGCTAACTCTTTGTTTTAAACAAACTTCATGTCTTTAAATCCATTTAATTTTTCAAGAACATATACAAATATAACTATATATAAAAACATGATTAGTATGACATTTTTTTAACTCTTTATTCCTTGGTGGTTTTGTTCTTTTAATCGGCTTTCTAAGTGACAATTTAGCGAGTTTTGGGCCAATGAATCCCAACCCAATTGGGCTTAGGTCATTAAGCATAGAAATACTCCTCGGGCTTAATTACTCAGTCAACTTAGGCTTAGTAAAATAGAACCACCAATGATTTTAAGAGAATTTTTCTTCTTTTATTAAGTTAGTATAATATATATATGTGTATATGTATATATATTCTGAATAATATTTGGATCAAGACAACTTGAAAAATTATTTTCAACTTTAAGTTAGGCATGCAAAAATTCCATTACTTTAATTAAAAATCTAAGTTAAAACTTAAGTAAAGTATACTACTTGAAAATCATTTCTTAAGAAATTTATTTGGAGTTATCATAAAAGGTAAACTTGAGTATAGAACTAACTAAGGATTAGAAGACTTAAATTCTATCAAATAGATCAATTATTAATCAACTCTATTAAGTTGGCAAGTGACTATTTTTTTATGATGAAAAGAAAGAAAAAATTATGCACAAAATATATATATGTATATATATGTATTTGAACAAATTTTTTTATGATGAAAAGAAAGAAAAAAATGACATAAAAGAATGGTAAGAAAAAAAAATGACTAAGATAAAGATAAAAATGACTAATCCCCACCCCTACACCTAAATTTTGCATTGTCCTCAATGCAAATTCTATTATGCACAAAGTAAAACAGATAAGAATGGAAGCACTTAGGAGGTAATCATTTATTTCCCATCAAGTTTTGATCAAGTTTTCTTTTGTGTAGGAACTTGGAGCTTGAAGATCAAGAGTTGAAGATTCAAGATTGAAGAATTGCCTCCAACGAGGCTTTGCATTGCTTTTGCGTGGGTAACTTCTCTATCTAGTATTTTCCATTCCACCCTTTAGATAGTTCATATACATTAGAGACAATTAGGATAAAAAAAAAAAAAAAAAATAAAAGGATTTTTTTTACTCTTGTCGACCCTAATAAACTTCATTTTTTAATTGTCGACCATAATAAAAAAATAAAAAGATTTTTATTTTTGCATCCTTTTTAGTTGCTTTTAATTCCTAGGGTTGCATTTCATATAATAGTAGGAATTCACCAAAGTGATTTGAGCATCTTGATTTGGCACACACTTGAAAATATTTTAAGGGCAAAACCCATTAATCAAGATAAGGTGAGGGATTTCATCACCCTTTCCTTAGCCCAAAAATCACTAATTCCTCACTACACATACCCAAGCCTCTTAAAATTGATTAGACGTTGGCCCCTAAGGATTCGAGCTCATTAAGGAACAAGAAATCGTTAAGTGAACCGGTCCAAGTTTATTTGGATTAATTGGTGTCAAAGGCAAGGTTTAGGGGTTGCGTAAGGCGCTCCGCAAGGAAAGAGGTACTTAATTGATCTTTGATCTCCCTCTAGTACTATCCTTACCTGGCTAATTAACCAAGTAAACTTTGATCTTTTCATTAAGGGAATTTTTGGTTAGGAGCTGGTCTAAGTCAAGTTTAGGCTTAACCCTAGAGTTAGGGTGATTGAAAAGTGATTGCCTTGATTTGTTTTTAGTTAGTTTTTCCTTATTTTTCTTTCTCATTATCTTCTTAACTTTTTCTCTTGTCCTTTTCACAAAAAAAAAATTTGGTGTATGCAAACTTGGGTTAGGGATAATACCAATCGCTTAATTGCTTTGATCCATCTCTTGAACCAAACAAAATGGCCAATACCAACCCACCTGTTCTTCAAGATGTTTGTTACCCCACTAGAAATGCAATCCCCTCTTGCATAAAACTCCCGAGGTCAATGGAGCAAATTTCAACTTAGGCCGCATTTTATTAACATGCTTCCCAAATTCCTAGGAGTAGAAACCAAGACGCTTACATTTTCATCTCCGAATTTGAAGAAGTTTGCCTCATGATCAAGATGAGGGACTTAACCAAGATGCGATCAAACTCCGATTTATTCCATTTAACCTTAAGGACAAAGCCAAAAATGGTCAGATAGCTTGCCCATGATTCCATCTCAACTTGGGGTGAATTTGTAATGCTTTTCAAAAAATTCTTTCCTATCCACAAAACAACAAGCTTAGAAACAAGATTCAAAATTTTAAAATTATCCCGGGAGAACCTTTTTGGAAGTATTTCGACAAATTCAAAGATCTTCTTATCCAATGTCCTCACCATGGTCTTGAAAAGTGGCGATTATGCCAAATCATTTATGAAGGATTGGATTATTCTTCAAAAACTTCCTTAGAGTCAATGTGTCAAGGGATTTCATGAAGAAAAATGTCAATTAAGCTTGGGACTTTTAGAGAATTTATCCGAGAAAACCATGCAGTAGAACAACGTGATTCATCGATTACCCAATCCAGTTCTAGAGGTCCTTCCTTAGAGTCAAACATAGCCTCTGAAGCTAAGATGGCTACAATTCTACGCAGTTAGAAACTTTAGAAACCAAAGAACGAGCTCGGCCAAATCAATCAAGTTTCTCGCCAGTTGTCATAATCGCTTTCTACGACCCATGCTTGAGCAATGTCCACTCTTAGGAAATACTCAATCTCTAGAATGATGAATGCTGCATTCCAAAGATCCGACACGATCCATTTTCTCCAACCTATAATCCGTGTTGGAGAAATCATCCTAATTTTGTATGGAATCGGTAATTTATCGAGAAATCAAAATTTCACTCCCTCTTCAAACCAACACTTCCTAGGGCAACACGCTTTCAATTCTCAAACCAATTTTCCACAACCAAATCACCAATTTCAAATCGGTTTCCTCATCATCAATCTACAAATCACATTTTTTCAAATCAGAAACGCCTTAATGTTTTGGAAAGGGTTTGGAAGCCTTGATTAAAACCTCTACACGCACCACCTAACTTGTTGACTCAAACATCTAGCACGATGAACTCCTTTATGCAATCAATAGACAAATTCTCAACTCCAACACTCAAGCCATAGCTAGATTAGAAACCGGCTTGGTCAACTAGCTAGCTTATAAGTGAGAGAGAGAAAGGATCATTTCCGAGTCAACCCGTGAGCAATCCAAGGAACGCGGGTCAAGTTCAACTTTTCAAGATCAAGTGAATGCAATCCATTCACAACAAATGTAATCGTTAATAATCAAGTCCTTGAGCGAGAGAATTATGTTGAATACATGCATCTTGAAGCCAACATTTGAAGAACCCTTTGTCAATGAACTTAGATTTTTGGAAAATAGAAAACAACAAGATTTTATTTTTGATGAAATTTTTGTTAATAACTAATCTAAGTTCAAAAGCATACAACCATTAATACCTACCTTCCATTGTCGCAAACATCACTAAAATCCACGAAATTTTTGGAATTTAAGCACATCGCTGATTATTTCATTTTGAAATTCTTTAAATTTCGGGTAGATTTTTAGCAATAAGGTAGGATTTAATGTAGAATGTGAGCTTCTCATATTTCATCTTTTATTCTACATTTTTATTTTTGTCTCATAATAATAAAAGATTTTATTCTTCTCTCATGTGAGAGTTTCTTGTTGTTCTTTATTTCAAAAAAAAGAGAGAGAATAAATTTTGGCTTCACCCCCTCATCTTGAAGGTATTTGCAGATTTTTATCATTGTTCAAGTTAATGAACAAATGTAAGTGCTTCAATTATTATCTGTTTTACTTTGTGCATATTAGAATTTGCATTGAGGACAATGCAAAATTTAGGTGTGGGGTGAGAATTAGTCATTTTGCTCTTTATCTTAGTCATTTTTCCTCTTTTCTTACCATTTTTCTTTTTATGTCATTTTTTCCTCTTTTCATAAAAAAATAGTCACTTACCAACTTAATAGAGTTGATTAATAATTGATCTATTTGATAGAATTTAAGTCTTCTAATCCTTAGTTAGTTCTATACTCAAGTTTACCTTTTATGATAACTCCAAATAAATTTCTTAAGAAATGACTTTCAAAGTAGTATACTTTACTTAAGTTTTAACTTAGATTTTTATTGAAGTAATGAAATTTTTCATGCCTAACTTAGAGTTGAAAATAATTTTTCAAGTTGTCTTGATCCAAATATTGTTCAGAATATATATACATATACACATATATATATTATACTAACTTAACAAAAGAAAAAAATTCTCTTAAAATCATTGGTGGTTTTATTTTACTAAGCCTTAGTTGGTGAGTAATTAAGCAGAGGAGTATTTCTATGTTAATGACCTAAGCCCATTGGGTTGGGATTCATTGGCCAAAACTCACTACATGGTCACTAGAAAGCCGATTAAAAGAATAAAACCACCAAGGAATAAAAGTAAAAAAATTCATACTGTTTTTTATATAGTTAAATTTGTATATGTTCTTGAAGAATTAAATGGATTAAAAGACTTGAAGTTTGTTTAAAACAAAGAGTTAGCATGTTCTTTTCAAAACTTTTAAATTAAATTTTTGAGTTAAACTTAGTTTTGTATAACTATAATGGAAGGATTTTCTTAAGAAAATTACATTGGAGTTATGATAAAAGCGTTTTCTTGATATTAACCAACTTCAATTGGAATGGTTGAATATATCAAATGAATTAATTATTTCATTAACTTCTTTAAATTGGCAAGTTAGTGAATTTTGTGGGTATATTCAGCATAAACCCTCCGAGAGACAACTGGCATCCACTAAGTGCAGGGGTTTAAAGGCTTGTTGTATCTTAAATACAACATGATTCTAGAAAGTGAGTTAGGTTTTCTTTTATTTTCTTTGCTAGAGGACTAGCAAAAGTTTAGGTGTGGGGGTATTTGATTATCACATTTTAATTACAAATTTATACCCTAATTACCTATTTTATATGAATAAATATCACGCTAATAACTATTTTTATCTTAGGGCTAATGGATATTATTGAATAAGAGCCCAAATGAAGATTATTTCAAGCCCAAAAGATCTCTAATGAAGCCGAATGTCTAAATCAAAGCCCGACTAAGTTTAGAAGCAAAATCTCAACACATCACTTTCTTGGTGAATTTATTAATAACTTGGCTACAGTGTGAATCAAATCAAATATAGAAAAAAAAGTCAAATTCGTGCTTCGGGATGGTCAACCCATAAAGAAAAGCGATATCTCTTAATCCAGGAAGCGAATTCAACATAATATATATGAAAATCGCCTATCTATTGAGGCGAGACTATCAAATTACCAGATTCTCAAAATTTCATCAGCAGCGGGTTATGATAGAAATCCGAATATAAGTGATATATATTCAATTATTTGAAGGCAGAGTTAAATTCTAGAACCCAAAAGCGTTTAAGAGAAGCCCAAAGTCTTAAAGGAATTAAATACAAAGAAATAAAGCACAAAGCCCATCTCTCGAGGATTAAATCAATGGTCTAGATTATTTGGAGAGATCACATGTGAGGGGTTGTTTAAGAACTAACCTAAATCCTATGGTTGTGAGTGTTACTTGGGAGAAACAAATCAAAGGTTTTGAGAGATTCTTGTTATCTATAAATAGGGGTAGAGTGAGGGCTTGAGATTGTGAAATATTTTGTAAAACTCCATTTGGAGGGAGGTCACTCTTCATTGAGAAACCAAAATTGTAACTTTTATTTTGATAAATGAAATGTTTCACCCTTCAATTTCTTTCTCTTCTTCTAATCCAAGGACCAAAGGAGCATTAGATTAAGATCAGGAGTTGTTGGTTTCTATTTTATTTCTTTTCATTTTCTTCTTTATTTTCTTGTTTGTAGAATAGATTTACTTTCATGCAATTTACTTTCTTGCAATTTACTTTCATGCAATTTAATTCCATGCAATTTACTTTCATGCAATGTATTTACTTTCTAGAATAGATTTTTCTTTCCTTTAATTCACCTTGAGGCTAGAACCCTCTAGGAATTACCCTTTTCTAAGTGTGGAGCTAATATTATTGGGATCCCTAGAGATTGTTTGAAACTAGCTAACAAATCCAACTCATTTCATGAGATTGAGATAAGCTAAGTGGATCTACTAGATTCCTCATATCTTTAATTAATCCTCCATACTTTACCTTCTTTATTTTCCTCTTATCCTTGTTTTTCATTTGTTGTTATTTTCCTTTATTTCATTGATTTTTACTTCTCTCTCAATCTCATATTTCCTTCATGTGCATATAATCTCAAACCTAGTTTTGTTATTATGTGCATATAACCACAACCACATTCTCAACTTTATTTTCTCCTCTTTTGCACATAATCCACAATCCACTCTCTCTTATCTCTCCACATCCACTTTCACCATTTTCTCATTTTCATTTTATTTGTACATAAACTCCTAATTGTCACACGCATAATTTGAGAACCAAAACTTGAGCAAAACTCTTCCTACTTCCCGTTCCTCGTGGGATCGATAATCTTATATACTATAACTTGATCAAGGTTGTATACTTGCAACTAAGGAGGTAACCATTTATTTCCCATCAAGTTTTACCGGTTGGCCAACCGATCGGCCAACCGATTGGTTCCCAACCGAATTTGTCTTTTCTTGATTTTTCTTCACGAATTTCTCTTGGATCAATTTGGTATCTTGGGCCTTTGTTTGTCTTCAGATTTGGGCTTCAAATATTGGTAGAAATTAGGAGAATTTGAGTCATTTGGGCTTTTATTCATTATTTCTTTATTAGCACGCAAAATAAGATAAAAATGATTATTAGAAATATCGTTATTCATATAACATAGGTAATAAGGGTATAAAGATGTAATTAAAATGTGATAATCAGCCGCCAAGTTTGGAAGCCCAAGTCCGTCGACACTTCAATCACGGCGAACGTCAAGCCAAACTCTACCGATAGGCAATTCACGCTTGGCGTCTAAGCCGAAATCTACCGTGGCCCAATCAAAATTGCCTCGGCGAGTTACCTCCGGTGTCTACATCAAACCTATGGCGAAGCCGACCCATCCCGACTAGCGGGCCAACCATTAAGGAGCACGGGTGGTTGAGGGAACCACGAGTCCTCTAATGTGGGAGGTCGCACCCACCTCAAGAGACGAGAAAAATTTACGTATCTCCATAGGACTAAAATCGAAGTCAGAAGTCGGCTGAAACTTCACGCAAGCGAGCGAAAGTCAAAGGCGAGTCACTTTGGCGGTTTTGATGAAACGATCCGTCCCTCGGAAGAGCGTTTTCGTCGGCGACAATGGCGTTATACAGAGATCGTGTCAATGCACGGGGGTTGCTCCGGCTCATGCCGGCAGTACGTACTATCGTCTTTGGGGGTACAAGGAAATATCGAAGAGTTCCCCTAAGCCAGTGAGCCATGCATATGCTCCAAGATCATCAAGGCGGTGCTCTTGGAGTGCAATTGCCAAGCGAAGCTCACGAAAGGTGTCGGTCTTCGAGACTCACCAGGCTTGCAGAGACCTAGGTGAGGCAATTCAATAGAAAAATAGCGCCTCGAAGCAATGAATTGCGAGGTCACTAACAACATGACCAGCAAAGAACCATCGTCCGAGGCCATTCCCGGGCATCGCTTGGCCGGTTAACTTCGTTTGCGGTCGGGACTATCGGCGGTCAATTATGGCGAGGCTTTTGAGAGGGCTACCCTCGAGAAGATGAAGTGTCGGATCTTGGCTCGGCAATGGCATCGACAACGGTCTCTAGCGAGGACAACCACAAGAGGCACTTATGATAAGCCGATCAAATGGCCAAAATGCTAGATGAAGCCTTAGCCGAGAGGAGAACTTTAAATGGAGATGGATATGGCCATACAGCGATGAAAAGAGGCGCATGACCAACAGATCAAGCCACGGAAACACAAAGGTGAATCAAGTCGTCGCTCGGCGTTGACCAAGCGGATAGTGACCTGAGGCGAAGATGAACCGTAATGCGCAAATGGCAACCACGATCCGCGAATCTTTGGGGTGGCGGGAGAATGCTAGTGGTGACAGCATTGCACCACGAGTGAAGATAAGGGACCTCGAGAGCAAAATCAATTCCTTGATTTCCGCCAAGAGGTGAAGGCGGGTATTCCTTACCCTTATCAAGGGAGTGGGAATCGATCGTATCTGGCGAAGTTCAACCTGATAAACTTCACCTACTCAACACTTGATTTACTTCAAGTCACACCTCGGGTTCATTTACGGCAATGAGCCCACGATGGATTCGGTCATTATCGGCACCCTTCGTTGGGGTGCCGATTAGTACCGCCGTCTCAAACAGGGGAGCATTAGCGGTGGGGCGACATGGAGACGGCTTCCTTGCCAACCTTTTGGGCGATACCAAAGTGTCGATCGAAACATTGCTCGGCGAAAGCAAAGGGCGGAGAGCGGTTGATACCTTTGTCAAGCGGTTCCGCAACAAAGGCGATGAATTGTCAAGACCCAATCAGAATTCATTCTCCAAACGCCACAATAATCTCTCCTGGATGTTTCGAAGCAATGGAGCGGCTCCATCAATACGTGGAAGGATTTGAAAATTCGCAGGAAGAAAAGATTCCTTAAGAGGAAAAGCGGAAAAAGGGCAATAGCGGCAAATGCGAATAAGCGAAATTTTGTCCCAGCTGTGAGGTAAGGTTCAAGAAATCGGTGGGCCTTCAATCCTGCGTTCCCGGCAACCTTAGCGGCGGCGGTATGGCGGTCGCAATGGCGGCGACCAAACCGAAGCCACGGTTCAAGGTTTCAAGACTTACTCATTCAAAGGCGATGAGGTTCGGGTATTTTTAAGTACCTCTTGGAGAATAATAAGATCAATTACCCCAATTGTAAATCAAGAGGAGGCAAAGAAAGGACGGACCCTAAATCGCGCTATCCGGAAGCGATTGCATCACCAGTCATGTTATCACCTCGAGGACAAAATCCGAGGCCGATGCGATGTTGAGTCATTACTCCAAAGCCCTCTAAAGAAAGAAAGTGGGATGACGGTTTCCATCGGCCGAATTCGGTACCTTTGGATTGGTTCCAACCAACACGTGGTAAAGGTAGGAATGAAGATGGTGAACGAGGATCCTCACCAACAACGTGAGAAGGGACTCGTACCGCATACGACAGCGAATGGCGAAATCCTTTGGGTCCACCCTGATTTGCTAGAAGATGATCGGTGGTGCCCTCTTCATACAAAAAGTCCAGCGGAAAAGGCAAGTCATGTCATCTTTGCCGGCAATTCGGAAGGATGATGAAGAAGTGGCGACTTTCAACTTTGAAGAGAACTGAAGTTTTGCTTCTGTAGGCATAAAAATTTGCTTGTCAATACAGAGCAAGACTTCGTAGCGGTGGGTTGACAACCGGCGATCCATTGACAAACCGGCCTTAGCAGCGTAAAAGCGAGCTAACGAACTCATGAAGTGGGTCGGCAATGCGAATCAAGAGCTACGTGTTATGGAATGAATCCACAAGCAAAGCTTCAGCGAGATCGTCAGTTCAAGCGTCAGCGAGATCGGTTGAACATCGACCGATCGTCCTTAAACCGTTGGCGGGATGAAACCAATCAAGTGAACCAGCGGACTCATAGCGACAATGACAAGATCCGGCGAGCGTCGCGGAAAAGTCGAAAAACCAAACCAAGCCGAGCCAGCGGCGTTGGTAAAACGGACACCGTTTGGTGTCGGTAATCAGCCGGACACCAAATGGTGTCGGTCAAGCCGGACACCATTGGTGTCCAGCCGGAACCTATAGGTGTCCGCCGGACCTCGGTGGTGTCCAACCAAAGCCGGTTTCGGTGTGTGTCGACACCATTCATTAGTCCGGGACAAATGGTGTCCGTCGGCCTCTTCCCTCTTGTTTCTTACAAATGGTGAGGGTGCTCATTTGGAGAGTTTTTTGGAGTTGGATTTTACGATATTCTTGAGAGCCCCGCGAGATCCACATGGCCTTGCGATTCGAGCACCGGCGAGCGTCCGATCTGAACCGAGGTAGCGAACTTCGAGTGCGGCTCTGAATAAGCGTTTCTCCTAGTAGATCTCACCGCTCGGCGCGATCCTCTCCCGTGAGTGCGATCCCGGCGATCCTCTCGCCGTGAGTGTGATCCCCTCGAGTGCGTCGTTTCCTTAAGCGAGCCTGCGTCTGTAGTTCGAACGGGTTTCCACACGGATCAGTGTTGCGGTAGTCCGCGGATGAACAAAAGTCCCGGCAGGCAAAGAACCCGCATGGCGAGGATCGGTAAAATAGAGATCCTCGTGTTTGTTCTAAAAGGAAGAAGTTGTAATTTTGTTTTCATTTATGCGCCTAAAATAAAGGCATTTTCTTTTGTTTTGAATTTTGTTGTAGGCCAGCGAAGTAAACAAGTTCAAGCGAGCAATGAATAACAAGTCTACTTTCCATGAACAAGGCGCGACCACGGTGGGAGGCAGCGGCTTCAACAAAAGAAGGCGTAGATTAATGCGCAACAGCGGATCAGATCCGGTGATAGAAGTCGAGTTGAGTTCGACCAAGAAATGCGAGTACCTCTCTTCCTCGTCAGATCGGCTCCCCATAAGTCCAAGATGGTCTCGGCGCAAGGAAGACAATGACCCCCGAGATCGGAGGTGAGAAAATCCACCACCACGCCGTCAAGGCTGCGACAACGGTGGTTCCTCGGCCGACCATGGCCAAATTTCGAACCTCTATCTCCTCGGAAGGTGGTTCCGCCAATGGCGTCGTGACTCTCTCTAAGAGAGCCCGCCGAGCGTCAACGCTGGCAAAACAAAGCGCCGGGCAAAAGAATCAATGGATGGGGTTCGCTATGGGGATCTAAGATCGAGGTTAACTTCGAGGCCGAAGTCGAGATTGTAGCCGACTCCCTACGGGCGGCGAGCGAATGGGTCGAGTCAAGCGGAACCGTTCTACGCTTCGGGCGTATCCGGAGGCGTCGCGCTCCTCGCACAAGCTAGGCTTTGGTGCAACAAGCCCGTGAGTTGAAGAAGGAGGCTGACCGAGTGCGTCAACAAATCGGCTGGTTTGGAAGCCCAAGTCGTCGGCCTTCACCTCCAGAGGAACTTGGCATCAAGCCCGGCCACGCGGCCGGGCCAACTCCTGCTCGTGCTCAAATCAAAGATGTGAGCACTTCAGAAAGTGACTCAAAGTTACCTCGTCACCCGAACTCCGTGAAGCCAACTCCGTCCACGACCGGCGGGCTTACCATCAAGGATCGCTGGGTCGCTAAAGAATCGCGGGTCACTCTAATATAGGGGTAGCACCCACAAAGACAAAAAAGATTCCGGCTTTGCATCTGGTGAAAGTCGAAGTCAGAAGTCTGCGAGAACTTCACCCTCACACGGCGAAAGTCAAAGGCGGGTTACTTTGCGGTTCTTCTGAAGCAATTCATTTTCGGGCCGAGCGTTTTCATCGGCGATGAGGCGTTATACAGAGAGATCGTGTCGACATGCGGGAAGATTGCTCCGGCACTCGCGACAAATTATACTACGTCGCAGAACGAAAGAAATCTCGAAGGTGCTCCCCATCGACCGATCATGTTTATGCTCCAAGCTTATCAAGCAGTGCTCTAGTGTAATTGTTGTCGAAAACTCAGAACAAGTCTCGGTCTTTGAAGACTTAGCACCAACCGCAAAACCTAGGTCAAGGAGATTCCAGAAGGATGGCATCGAGAAGGATGAATTGCCGAGGTCACTAATAATATGGCGGCAAAGAACCATCGTCAAGGGCTATTCAGCGCATCGCGGTTAACTTCGTTTGCGGTCGGGGACTATTCGGACGGTCAATTACGACAAGCTCTTGAGGGCTACCTTGGAGGATGAAGTATCGGGCAGCCGGTCGACAATGGCATCCGGCAATCTGACTTCTAGTGGCGGACAACCCAGCGCTTATGATCGATGCAGATCAGGTGGCCAAGATGCTAGGCGAAGCGTTGAATAAGCAGCGAAAACTTCAAATTAGAGATGGAGTTGGCCATGCGGCGATGAGAGAAATGCATGACCAACAGATCCAAGCTTTAACAAAGCATCGAGGGAATCAAGTCAACATCGGCGTTGATCAAGATGGCGGCGACTTCGGTCGGGAGGAAGCACGAAGATGATAACCCTCACGAACCGCGCGGCTGCATTTGCTCATGAGAATGAAGATTAAAGACCAGAGCAAAATTAACTTCGTTAATTTCCGCCCGAAGTGAGAGAAGGCGGGTATCCCTTGCCCATACCGAGGGGTGGGATCAATCCCATACCCTTCAAAGTTTAACTTAATAAACTTTACACCGTTTGTGGTAAGGGTCCCGGCGCAACACTTGATTTACTTCAAATTAAGCACCGGGGTTATTTACGGCAATGAACCCGATGGTTCGGTCATTCGTTGGCACCCGCCGTGGAGCGCCGATTGGTACGCCGTCTTAAGCGGGCATCAACGGTTGGGCGATATGGAGTCCTTGTTTCTCTCCAACTTCTTTGATGGCGATACCGAGGTATCCATTGGAACGTTACTCGACAGCGAGGAATGGACTGTGGATATCTTTGTTAAGCGATTCGTAACAAGGCAATGGCTGCGGGATCCGATATGGAGAAATTCATCCTCGGACTTGCCGGATAATTTATCGATAGGCGTGCCGAAGCAATGGGGCGGCACCATCGTAACGTGGAAGGACTTGAAAGTTCGTGGAGCAAGGCGAAAGTTCCTTAAAAGGAAGAAAAGAGGCCATACGTGACAAACCGCGAACAAGCAATTTTGTGCCACCTTGAGCAAAGCGCCGGCAAAGTCATGAAGCGCCAATCAAACCTTGAACTGCAACCACAGCGGCGAGTCATAGCGTGGCATACAACAATCGCAGCCTCAATGGCGCGACAAACTCGGAATCAAAACCTTCGGTTGAGATTTCCCAAGACTTACTCGTTCAAAGATGAGGAAGTTAGGGCATTTTCAAGTACCTTACGGAAAACAATAAAATCCGGTTGCCTCAATGTATGAACCAAGAGGAGGCAAACAAAGTCTGAATCTAAGTGCTGCTCGCGAGGGGCGTACATCACCCTCTGAAGTTACGCTACCATCTCGGGGATAAGATTCAAGCCTTGATCGATGTTGGAGTCATCACTCCAAAACCTTCTAAAGAGAAGAAGGTGGGAGAATCACGATCTCTATAAGCCGGATCGGTTCCTTTGGATTGGTTTCAGCAGACCCAATGTGAAGGTAGGAATAAAGATGGTGAATGAAGATCCTCACGAGACAGCGTGAGAAGGACGTCTACCACACACGACAAGCGGAGAAATCCTTTGGGTCCACGATTTGTTGGAAGGCGATCGGTGGACAGCGTCTTCGGCAAAAAGAAGTCAAGGGAAAAGGCAAACTATGCCGCCAGCAATTCGAGAAAAGGGCGATGAAGAAGTGGCGACCTTCCATTTTTGGAGGATGAGCATGAAGTCTTTGCCACAAGGGTGGGCAATACAACTACAAGTATCGGAGATTCCAAACCGAATCACGAAGCGTTATCACGAGCTGGGGGTAGCCGACTCCTCCCACTCGTGCGAGGAAAGGACAACAGCTGACGGTTGCTAAAGAAAGCGGTGAAGCAAAGGAGAAAGCGACCCGAGTCGGGAAGCTCAACTCCGGCGGTCGATTCAATCGCCCGGGTGTGAGGATAGGCGGAGGAATCGAGCTCTCCATACCGTTTGGCGTCATGGCCCGGTTGGCAAACATCGGCGGAATAACTCTCTACGAGTTGCTCCAGATGTCAAAGAGCAGGAAGCTCTACAAGAAGCTCTGGTGACTTCGGAGGTGTTTCTCACTCAGATCAAACCGATTCGGAAGAATCGCGACAACAGCAACTGGCTAAAGACTTGCCTGCATCACCTTTACAAAGGAGGATATGCGACCAGAATTCCAACACGATAGGCCGCTATACTTTCACAGGGTATATTGGTTCTAGCGAAGTCAGGATCCAAGTCGATCCGGGTTCGCTATGAGCATCATGCCCTGCGCCTCATGTATCATCTTGGAATATGCACACTTGATGGTATCCGCCGAACATGATGATTTTGGATTTAACACCGGTAGTCGACGCTTGGTAAGATCGGATAAAGAATTAAATGGGGGTCTCAAAAGTCGACACAAATAATGAGGTCAAGGCGGTGGTGGCGGACAACGGCCGTTTAAGGGGATGGAGAATTATTTCGCGATTCTCTCCTCTACGGTAATGAGTCAGCGAATCATCGGCCCAAACGCGACGGACGGTGAAGAAGGCGATACGGCGGGCTTGTTATAGTGGAGGTTTTGTTTTAAATAACATTGTACCCCTTGTAATCAATCTTGGCGATGAAGAATCGTCGGATGAACATTGTAATTGGCAAATTGCCGATGAATCAATAAATGGCGATTTAGAGTATCCTTTGTCTTTGAATGATGCGATGGCAGTTTATATAACAATCCGGTTGCACCTTCGGTCATCTTGCTTTATACAAAAGCAATTCGAGACTCCTTTGGGACAACACTCGTCATCCCATAAAGATCGAGTATTGAAAAAGACTTGGTTTACGGGAAAGGAGATCGATTCCAGCGCCGAATCTTCTTAGAAGAAGATGAGGGATAACGATGGGCCTATCCTCCACACATCAGGATATAGTCGAAACAGGGTATCATGAAGAAGTGGGGAATGCGACTTGACGGAGGAAGGTCTATGTTTGGGGCGAGGTCCTCGTCCCTCTAAAGCGGCATATGTCCCAAAGGGAAGCGGATAACTACTACGCATTTAGGCGAGTTGGGATATGATCCTCCTCGAGAAGATGAATGCTCATGGATGATCGGCGACCATTTACGATGAAGGCGGATACTCGTCGATTCTTGGGTTTGGGATTGACACTAGCCTGGACTTTCAAAGCTTTGATGTCAAATATGGCTCTGATCGATCCTACTATGGAGAATGATGAAGATATGCCAACATGGGAAGACCCATGGATCCATCAACTCGAGAGAAGCGGTTTGGGGATAGATTGAACAAAGAACCCCCACTAAGGGCGAGGTAGTCCAGGTTAACATGGGTGACGAGAACATCCTAAGCTCATAAGCGTCGTAATAGTCTTCCCTCGAAGAGAAGGAAGAGCTGATTGCCCTAATCGGGGAATACATCGGCGTGTTTGCTTGGAGCTATGAGGACATGCGAGGACTCGACCCTAATGTGGCCATCACCTCAACATCAAAGTGGATGTCAAACTGTCAAGCAATCGCAAAGGCGGTTTAGTCCACAAATATTACAAGCAATCGTTGGCGAAGTAAAGAAACTCATAGAATCGGGATTCATCGAGGAAATTCAACATCAGTTGGGTGAATATAGTCGGTCATGAAGAAGAATGGCGATTAGGATGCAGTATCGACTCTGAGACCTGAACGCTGCTTGCCCGAAAGATGACTTTCCTCTTCCAATCACTGATGTCATAGTCGACAATACGTGTGGATTTGAAAGAATGTCATTCATGGATGGTTTCTCGGGTTACAATCAAATCAAGATGCACCCGATGATGCAAACACACAGCGTTGAAGCCCATCGGTATATATTGCTACGGTCATGCCGTTCGGCCTCAAAATGCGGCGCCACATATCAGCGAGCAATGACTAAGATTTTCGGGATTATCTCCGGAAAACGGTCGAATGCTACGTCGACGACTTAGTCGTAAAAAGCCGTGACAGAGGAGATCACATTAAAGATCTTAGAACCGTATTTGAGCTCATGCGGACTCATCAGCTAAAGATGAATCCTGCCAAATCCTTCCTTGGGATGTCCAGTGGCAAGTTCCTCGGCTTTGTCGTCACCGACAAAGGAATCCACGTCGATCCTGACAAAGTGAAGGCAATTCAAGAGTTGCAACCTCAGAAATCGAGAGAACTTCGGGGGTTACAAGAGGGGCGATTACGGCATCCGGCGGTTCATATCGAACCTATGCGGGAAGTGCCAACCATTTTCTAAGTTAAACAAGAAGAGCGTGTCGTTTATTTGGGGCGGCGCTGTCGGGCGTTTGAAGAGATCAAATCGTATCTCGCTAAACCTCCTTCTTCTTGCGCACATGATCGGAAAACCGTTCTGATCTACGTCAAGGCAACGGATCACTCGTTAAGCGCTTACTGCGCGGGGGCGGCGGTGATCCGCGAGCAGCGATGTATATACAGGCGAACATTGGTGGGTCTGAGTCTCGATACCAATGGTGAAGCGGTGCCTTGCATTAGTGTTAGCGATTGAGAAAATCGCGACACTATTTAGTAGGACAAGCGATTTATGTTATCTCTAGCGTAAATCCGGTCCGAATATTTATGACCCGGCCCGATGAGTTGGCGTTTGGCGAAATGGGCTCTTGCTTTTGTCCCAATATGACTTGCACTTCAAACAACGAGTCGGTCAAAGGACAAGCGATTTGCGATCTCTTGGCGGCAGGCGGATCTTGATTGGCTATATGAGGCGATGAGTTCAAGAAGTCAACACTACATCGCACCAACAAATATGGCGATTGTATTTTGGCGAGCCTCTCGAGCTACTAATGTAGCAAGTACCCCGGATGTTCTAAAATCTCGGCGGAGTGAGTTGTCTTGATTTCCCAGGGAATCATGTCATGCCCGTGCTTATTCACTCACGAACCTGTTCCAATAGCGTGGCGAATACAATCGCTACTTATTGGACTTATTCGCCAAGAGGGGTCGAATATCTCGCGTCAGGCGATTACGGCGATAGTTAAGCGGTTGTGGTGACTACGAGTCGAGGAATCGGATCTAATCCTATCATCGGTAGCTGTTGAAATGGCGGACTCATTGAAGAGTTCTTCATCGAATATATTCCCGCCTCCAGCGCTCATGCGGATGCGCTGGCGGCGTTAGGCTGTGTCGTTAGCACAACCTTAGAGACCGAGCAATTAGTTACGGTCGGGACTCATCAACTCTTCGTACCAATATATAATGAGGTACAAGAAGACAAAGGATGGTGTCCAAAAGGTACATGCAACCCAAACCAATTGGAGCCGAGATTGGCTTTCCTATCATCGACTTCGTCTTGCATGTATTGCGAAGGCGTAAAGGAGAAGAGTCAATCGGCGAAGAGCTCCAAGATTCTTTACGACACGAGACCGGATGTTATATCGTCGAGGTATGATGGTCTTTACTCCGATGCCTCAAACAAGGAAGCGAGAAGAGGTCCTTGAAGCACGAAGGTGAATGTGGTGCGCACCGACTGGTCCCAAGCTCTGATCGAATCGGAGAATGGGCTACTTTTGGCCCACAATGATTAATGGCGGTCGAATGCGCTCGGAAATGCCGCGCGTGTCAAATTCCACGAATTATATGCATCGGCCTCGGGCGGTTGCATCGCCGACCACATCCGGCCATTGAGACATGGGGAATGGGCGTTGTAGGTCCCATTTTCCTCCGTCGGTTAAAGGAGATCGGTTTATTCTAGCGATCACCGACTACTTCTCCAAGTGGGCTGGCAATCCCGCTAAAGAAGTAAAAGCGATGCCGTCATCAAGTTTATCAAACACCATGTCATCTATCGACACGGTGTCCCAAGGCGGATCGTGCATGACAGCGCCCCAATTCATCGGCAATTCCTTCATCGGGTTTTGCGAAAAATTCAAGATACAAGAGCGTCTCGTCGGCGGCCTATAATCCAGCGACAAATGGATTGGGCGTTCAACAAGGCGATCATCAAGATTTTGTGAAGCTTGTGAAGAATAACAAAGCGAGGCGGACGATAAACTTCGGAGAAGCACTCGGGCATATCGCTGCAGTGCGTCGCATGACGAGGCTACCCGTACTCTACGGTCTGGGTGTGAAGCAATTCTCCGTTGGAAATCGGTCCGTCGCCATCGCCCTTTCCAGCGAGATGGCGACCGAAGAACAACATCAAAAGCGTCTCGAAGAGCTTGAGATGTTAGATGAGAGCGCTGGAGGCTCAACAATGCATTGAGTTCTATCAAGCTAGGATCGAGGGCTTTCAACAAGAAAGTTCGACAGAGAACCTTTAAGAGGAGATCTGGTCCTCCGTGCTAGGCGGTAGATAATCTCAACTCCAAAAAGGTAAATTCGAACCCAAATGGGAAGGACCGTTTATAATAGACACGGTCTATTCAAGCGGTGCATATCATATATCACCGAGAATGGCGGCCGGCAATTAATGCCAATAAATGGAAGTTTCGAAAAGTATTATCCTTAATACATTCGGGATAACCCATTTTGATGGGAAGTTCCTCAGAGAATATCTCACTCATTTTCATGAGGATAACCCTAAGTTATTGTGTTTCCTCCAAATTCTCTCACCGATCAAATTCATTGTGGTGGGCCCACTAAAATCTCCACGGTCCAACCACCGCAAAATCCCTCGATTCCTTCCACGAGCAGGGTCCACTTCAAATTTGGGTTAGCGATCCTATAAAAGCGAAAGCTATCCGTACCCTTCGAAGATTCTCGGAGTGGAGACCCGCTCTTAGTTTCTCTCGGGGAAATAGAATACATTCTTCCTTTCCCACATTCACACGGAGATAGGACACATCCTTCCTCTTGAAGCAAGAGATAGAATACATTCTTCCTCTCTTGTTTTAGATTCTTGGAGTGGAGATCCGCTCTTAGTTTATCCTTTCAAGATTCTCGGTGGAATCCGGTTTCTTTCCCTTTGAAGCGGGACAAAATCCTTCCTTTCCAAGCGTCAGGAGATAGGAGACAAAATCCTCCTTCCTCTCCCACTTCGGAAATAGAATACATTCTTCCTTTCCCACATTTCATCGGGAGATAGGAGACAAGATCCTCCTTCCTCTCCATCGGCAAGAATAGGATACAAAACCTTCCTCTCTTGTTATCCCTCCTTGAGGAGATAGGAGACAAGATCCTCCTTCCTCTCCACATTAGGAAATAGAATACATTCTTCCTTTCCCACCTCAATCAATCTTAATCGGTTCGATCATCCTCGGTCAAAAGACACCAAGTTCATCTTGGGAATTTTATCGAAGCCTAAGAAGGGATAAAGCCAACGCCTCACCACCCAGCGTTCTTGGGTTAGTCTTTCTCCGTTGAAAGACACGAGTTGATTCGATTCTAGGGTATTTCGTCCCGAAACCTAAGAGGGATGAGTCTCGTGTAATGGCGTTGCGGGTTAGTCTTCCATTGAAAAAGCCCAAGAAGCCTATGTATTCAATATCATAGCAACAAGTCTAGAAGAGTTTCATTCTTCGGCCTAGCGTCGCGTCGCGGAGCGGGTCGGATAATCCGCCATGCTTAATTCAAGCGGTAGTTGGTAAAGGCTAATCAAATCCGTTGTGGTGAGGTTTGCCAAAAATCCTATAAGTATTACGGTTAATTATTTACGACGAAATAAAAGAATCATAATAAAGCACAAAGAGGATAGAAACCGCGTTTTATTGATAAAGAGCCGAAGTTACAAGTTCTCTAAACATCAAATTTGTGATAGCAAATTCTTTGTTTCAAATCGAATACTTTATTGAGAAAGCTTCTTGAAGTTCCTCCTGAGCTTCGGCCTTGAAAGTCTCCTGGCGCCATTAAGGGTCTTTGCGGTTTCCTCCTCGACTTGACCAGCTTCCGCTTTGAAAACTCAAGCTTCGGACATGGCGCAAGAGTCTCTCCTTGTTGGCCTTTGCGACTTCAAGATGATCAAGCTCTCCCTGTAGCTTGAAGTTCTGTTGAGCTCTACTATCCTCGCTTCCCAATGGCACAAGATTGAAAATGCTCCCGCGAGAAGGCGAAGCGGTGACGTGATCTCAAAACGCACCGGTCTTCTTTGCACTCGAACGAGTCGGTAATGGCGCGAGCATCCGCCAAGCTTCGAGGCGACCTCTGTCTCGACTCTATATATAGAGAGCCGGTACCTCAAGTCTTCGGAACTTTGAGCTTAACCTCAAATGATCGAGATCATCGGCAATGGTGCGGCCCAGTGCGGATAACCGCATCTCGTATCGTGGTTACCCTAGGATCAAGGAATGGCCAGCGGCGAAGAAGAAAGCACGGTACCAGAAGTGTGTCTACCACTATGGCCAAATAGGAAAAGAAACGACGAATTTCCACCGGATAATAAGCGAGATGGATCGTCGTCGGACATCAAAGCTCTCACTAAGTCGGGAAGAGTCGTGGCGAGACCTGCGAAAAGGAAGAAAAGGTTAAAACCCCAAAAACAAACTCAATATGAGTATTGGCGGAAGGGTTCATACACGAGCCCGACTCCTTGCCCTAATGAAGCCGTGGCGGCGGATCGGTGGCGCATCAAGATCTCAATCGGTATCTCAACTTGCCCGTCCGACATATCAATAGTTCGCGGAGCGACTCTGGAGGAATAGCGACCTCAATGTCACGGGGCGAGTCTGTTATCAAATGGGAGACATTTTGATCATAGGCGAACTATTTAAAATTGAATAGTCCTATGATTATCGGGAAGGAAGCTTTACCTTCAAAGGAATGCGCCTCGATATCCTAGGAATTCCTAACTCAAGCTCGATGTCGCCCGGGAGGAGCGTCTGGGAATAATGGCATCAAATCCTCGAACTCCTCCATCGATGAAAAGGCATAAGAGTGTGAAGTATAGATGAGAGAGAGGAAACAAATTTCATGTCTTTGCAAGTGATATGCGGGTAGAAGAATACCAATATTAGATGAACGGGATTTTCCAATCCACGGTCCTATCTTGGTATTCTCGGGCTCTCGTCCATGACTCAAGTACTTGCTCCCTGGTGGGCCAAAGTCGAGGAAGGAAAATCAAAATTGGCATCCCCACAAATTCTCACGCACGAGGAGGAAATCGTGAGACCCATAAGGCGGATAAGCGAGTTATGGGTTAGCCGAACATTACCTATCCCGTGAGAGTCTTGGCTTGTCGAATCAAGTTAATGGTCAGAAGCGGTCGAGATCGTGTGGACAAGTCTCTTCGTTTAAGAGGAACTCCATTCGGAGTTTGTCCCCATCAAGAGCGGACGCATCTCGGTATGCACGAAAAGATAGATCGAGTCGGAGACTAAGATATCATAGGAGGAATAATGAGTAAAGGAGAAGTACGAGAATCCTCTTCATGAGTTGCAATCTCCTCTTGGTCATCTCACAGTATCGATACGGAACTATGAATTTCCCCATCAAACACATGCGATTCAGATGCAGCGCTTCTTACGGGCTCGGCGGCCTCTGAGCGGCGGAGTGTCATTTCGGGGAGCCTCCTCGACCTTGATTCGTCAAGGGACTTCCGCGAGAGCGAGTTGGCGGCCAAAAGCAGCTGCGGTATAAATATGTCGACTCAATGATCGGTACAGGGAGGCTAAATTGCGTCGGTACAACCGCTATCCTCATACCTTGGGACACCATCGATCAAACCATGCGAGTCGGGAGCTCGGTTCGGGTTCCCAACGTAAAGCGTATACGGCCCGGCGAAGCGAACGAAGGAAATAAGGCTCAATGTAGCACTCGTTTCTCACTTTCGCGAAATAAGATAACCGAGTCGGATGTTGGTGACCAATTAAAGCGATAGCGTCAAGTAAAGTCCGGTTCATTTTGTGTCTCTCCTCATCAATCAAGGCCTCCCGTCTTGGGGAGAGCAGGAAAACACCTCTGAAGACCCAACCCTTGTGGATTCGGTACGCTTCGTGCTAAAATCCAGCGCCCTTGCCATTTACATTTCTCCAAAATTGGATAAAAGGACGGGCGGATGCAAGCAGGCGTGGTCATCATATCGATCGATGAAGGGCGAACCAAGCCATCAAGTAGGTGTCGGCGAATTCCACTTTGACATGAGGAATCTCACGGCGGTTTGTTTTCCTCGAGTAAAGGCGTGGCTATTTGTGAAGTCCCGATGAATGTTAGCCACCATCACTGGAAGAAGAGCGACTCCTTCTTATGAGCGGTAGGCTGCGGATAGAGTACCTCTAACGGCAAAGCGTCGCTGGTCGACCGCGGCATCACACATTTCTTCAACGGATGGCGATAAAGCCGGCTAAAGAGTCATCGGCGGATCGTTTCTTGCATGCCATAAGAAGGTCGAAATTTGGTCCTGGCTGGAAAACCGTACTCTGTGCTACTCGAGGTATAAGACTTAGCCGGACTTTTCGATCAACGCATTAACCGAAGGGGTAGAAGGCAGCTCACAAATTTGCTCATCGAGAATCGTCCTCGGATGTTTGAACAAATAATTGGCTGTTTTGGGCTTATAATCGACTTCCTCTTCTTGGCGGCTCTATCGTGCTAGAGCAATGTGATAATGGCATGTGAGGTCCCGCGAGTGTCATACGGTCGAGGCGAGTAGCCGGTCGACCAATTCTTGGCGAAGGAAATATTCACGATAGAGCATCCTTCCATAGGTAAACCCGAGACCGGTGCATCTCGTGCAAAGCCAATCCAAGTTAGCCATGCACGGTTAAGAATGTGTTGAATCGGGATCATAAAGCTCAGATAAAGCGAAGAAGTGGTTGGTGCGTCGGGAGCCCATACATGGTGGCGGCTGCGGCATATAAACCACGAGCACGAAGGTCCTCGCCCATCGGCGAAGCGTGACCAGTCGAGGCGAGTCCACCAAAGCTTATCGCAGAATGAACCCGGTAGAAGAATCTATGACCGGATCGGCATCTCCCGTCCCAGAGGGCAAGGCGGTTCTTCAAAATCGACCCGGTGATGAAATGCTCGTCACGGCGGATAATCGAGTCCCAATACGAGTGCGGTCCAATAACAACCTGGTGCAGGAACCAAGCGATGGATGATAAACCCGCAATGAATCTTCCGCGCTCCTGCAGCGGGCACCCGACATTTTCCGTGCGGCATACGATGGCGTAACTTCGGTCAAACAACGGTGTCGAGGAACAAAGGGAGATATAAGAATCCACCATCATCCTTGTGCAACCATTGCTCACTCTCAATGAAAGTCGTATCGGGTCCTCGGCGAATTATCAAATAAATAGTCCGTCTTGCCCAGGTGAACCGATAATCTTCTCGAGTGGGCGTCAGGTCATCGGCGACCTCAACACACGAGACCTCCCAAGTACCAAGCTGGGTCACCTCGTGCATATCCGGTCTAAGCGGCGAAATAAGAATAGTGGGGTCATCGAGAGGAGGAGAATTGGTCACCGACGTCCGTCAATGCATGCGAAGGGGGCCTGAGGATACTCAAGCGAAAAAGATGAAATAGGAATGAGTGAGAACCGGCAAACATATATATATAAGGCGTTGAACTCATCTCCGAGATTCATGAGATAGAGTCCGCGGCATTATAATGGGAAGATCAATCCGAACACACTCTTATTTGGATAATATACCCGTCACATAAAATGGCGATGCATCCTATCCGTCTAATCGTGAATGCGCCCGAAATCGCTCCCCATCGTCCGCCCGAAATATGGCGTCGATTTTCCGCGAGGAGAAATCGAGGCTATATGAAGCGTCGTTCTGAAGGAGGAATCAAAGAGGCTGTCGCGGCGTCGATTCTCCGCGAAGGAGAAATCGAGGCTATATGGCGTCGTTCCCCACGAAGGAGGAATCAAGGCCGTGCAATTTACAAATACAAGTTGTGAATGAGCAATTTAACATGAAAACCTCACGGCGAATGATGGTGGCGGCGTCATCCGCGAGGCGGAGTAGGCGGTCGGCTCCTCGGGCAGCGTGATCTTCCGGCGACATCGAAAGCTGCAAAAACACGGCGAAAAGTCAAATAAATGGCTAAAATCAGCGAGTATAGCAGCGAGCTCCGTTTGGTCAGGTCGGCTCATTAGCCCGCGGCCGAGCGCAACCGGACGGCGTAATCCGACTGCTCTGTGAACAACCAAGCCCGGCCCGGCACGAGCGCTTCGGCAGCGACGAGCGCCAATGACGGCCTTCGGTCCCTGCGCAGCAGCAGGCCTTCGGCGTGACAAGCCAATGACCAGGCGGCGACCGGCGCCATGGCGACCGCCACCAGCGCTGGCGTTGGCCGTCCCGACCAGCTCAGCGTCCGCCCGGCATACGGTCGATATCCTCTCTCCGTGCATGCATACACCAACAACAAAAAAGAAGAAAAAAAGAGAGGAAAAGATGAAAAAGATCTTGTAAAACTCGTGTGCATACCTGTTGATCGAGGAAGATAAGGCGAAGCGAGATGAAAACAAGAGAGAAACCTGAGGGGGCGGCCTAGGTCGAGAAGAATAGGAGGGTATGGGTATTTATAACAACTCTAATGGGCCCAAACCAATTCTAATTAGAACTCTAATCAGCCCTAATTAGGAGTCCTAATTGGAACCTTATCCGGATGTCAAAATAAGTGCCAAATCAGTCCGTTGATTGGCTCCTACCCCTCCGCTATATTTGGAAAGATTACGAAGATTTATTCATGAGAATAACACCTTGCGAAGGCCATCGGCGTAATCAAGCAGCGTCGCCTAATCCTACTCGACTAGGATTACAGTATAAAGCTGTTTCCTAAATTGTGAAAGTTCGGGAATATTCTCACAAAATATTCTTAGGGATAACTTCGATCGTCGCGGATGCATCGGCGCCGATCGATAGTCACTAATCCTACTCAACTAGGATTACGGTATAAAGCTGTTTCCTAATTTATCGAGAAGTTCGGGAAGAATATTTTCACAAAAAATATTCTCGGGGATAACTTCGATTATGCGGATGCATCGGCCTAAATCAGCGTCGCTAATCCTACTCAACTAGGATTATGAGTATAAACTATTACCCAATTTAGCGAGAAGTTCACGGAGAATATTACCATGTTCTTAAGGATACTCGATAATCTTCAATTTCCTCATTGGAAAAAAGTTAATGAATTCTGCGAGACTTATATGGCGCCGAACAACGCTCTACCTTGAAAGAACCCCAACGTATGGTGCCGATTAGTGCGTCGCCGCTTAGGGGCCTACCAAGCAACAATTAAGGTGGAACAAATCCGGAAGAAATACCTCCCACCGTGGATGAATACACTCCAGCGAGGAGTATCGATGCGGCGTAGCCAAGCCGGCGTCGTCGACGAAGGATTCACCGATCAGCGGTTGGATCCATAAGATCCTTGCGCCGATCAAGCGTTACACTTCGCCGATTGAAGGCCAAAACCCATATAGTTTGAAGTCAATTAGCGTCGTAGTGAAGAATTCCCGATCGGAGGAATCTCGATGGTCAATTGGGCGACAATCCACGACCGCGAGTCAACAACAAATGGACTCAATTAGCTTCTGATTCGAAATTCCAACAACGGTCAAATAAATGCGCACCTTAACACCCCGGTATCCTACAAAGCGGGAGAACACGAGAGAATTGGAGGAATCAAATCTTTGAGCCAATCTCAAAGAAAATTTATCTACCGACTTACGGTCAAGATCACGACAACGGTCGGACAAAAACGATTACCGTAATACCTTGACAATCCTACAAAGCGGAAAGGCTGAAAGGAGTGGAGAGATCAAGCGCCAAGGTCATTCACAAGACCCATCCATGCGTCCGAAGGGTGAAGGGCTCATCATGTCAAAGCATCGGACTTCGCCAAAGAATGCGAGGCGGGAGCGCTGGAGAATATCTGTAGGCATAAAAAATTGCTTGTCAATACCGAGCAAGACTTCGTAGCGGTGGGTTGACAACCGGCGATCCATTCGACAAACCGGCGGCCCGCATAGCAGCGTAAAGCGAGCTAACGAACTCATGAAGTGGGTCACCAAAGGCGTGCGAATCAACGAGGCTACGTGTTATGGAATGAATCCAACAAGCAAAGCTTCAGCGAGATCGTCCGGTTCAAGCGTCAGCGAGATCGGTTTGAACATCGACCGTCGTCCTTAAACCGTTGGCGGGATGAAACCAATCAAGTGAACCAAAGCGGACTCATAGCGACAATGACAAGATCGGAGCGAGCGTCGCGGAAAAGTCGAAAAACCAAACCAAACCGAGGAAAAGCGGCGTTGGCGAAAACCGGACACCGTTTGGTGTCCGTATCTTGGACACCAAATGGTGTCCGATCAACTGACACCATTGGTGTCGCCGGACCTGGTGTCCGGCTAAACGAACACCATGGAATGTCGACCAAGCTGACACCATTGGTGTCCGCGGACACTAAATGGTGTCCGGCCGTCTCCCTCTTATTTCTTATAAATGAGGGGTGCTCATTTGGAGGGCTGGATTTTTGGAGTTGGATTTTCGATATTCTTGAGAGAGCCCTCGCGAGATCCACGAGCCCGGCCCGCGATTCGAGCAAGCCGAGCACGTCCGATCTGAACAGCGAGTAGCGAACTTCGGTCACTCTGATCATGTGATTTCTCCTAGTAGATCTCACCGCTCGTGATCCTCTCCCGTGAGTCACGATCCCGAAATCCTCTCGCCGTGAGTGTGATCCCTCAGTGCGTCGTTTCCTTCGTGAAGCGAGCCCCTGCGTCTGTAGTTCGAGCAGGGTTTCCACGGATCGAATTGCTTGGTAGTCCACGGACGAACAAAAGTCCGACAGGCAAAGAACCGCATAGCGAGGATCCGTAAAATAGAGATCCTCGTGTTTGTTCAAAAGGAAGAAGTTGTAATTTTGTTTTCATTATGCGCCTAAAATAAAGGCATTTTCTTTTGTTTTGAATTTTGTTGTAGGCAGCGAAGGCTGTAAACAAGTTCAAGCGAGCAATGAATAACAAGTCTACTTTTCCCTGAGAGCGGCTACCGGTGGACACGAATACAATTACAAGTATCGAAACTCGAACCCAAATGCAAAGAACCTGGTGGGCTGGGGTGACAACAACTCCTCTCACCGTCGCGAGAAAAAGTCAGCAGACAAGCGGTACGACAAAGCGGTGAAGCCGGAAGGCGACCTCAAGTCGGAAGCTCAAATCCGAAGCAGTCGATTCAATCGCCCGTTGTAAGGGATAAGCCAGGAACCTCGAGCTCTCCATACAGCCGATGTCATGGCCCAATTGGCTAATATCCCGACAAGGATAACTCTCTACGAGTTGCTCCAATCCAAAAGAAACTTCGGGAAGCCCTACAAGAGGCCGGCCGATTCACGTATTCTTAACTTCGGATCAAGCCGACTCTGACCCGAGCCGACATGCAATGCTGCAACCAAGCACCTCCCTGCATGCGCCTTTACGAGGATATGGAAAGAACTCAAAACATGACGGGCCATTATACTTCTGGGTATATTGGTTCGGTGAAGTTAACGGATCCAAGTTGATCAGGGTTCGGCTAATGAGCATCATGCCCTGCGCCTCATGTACCATCTGAAATTCACGCGGTAAGTTGGCATCAGCGACGCGGTAATCTGGTTTAACACCGGTGGGTCTCGCCCACTTGGTAAAATCGGGTTAAGTGCCAGCGGGGGATTTAAAGTCGGAAGTCACTTGTTATGTGATTGTATGAGACTTCTTATAACTTGTTGTTGGGGCGGCCTTGGATCCATAACAATGTTATAGTCCCTCGACTCTTCATGTGTCTAAAATATGTAGACACAAATAATGAAGTTAAGGCGGTGGTGCGCGGATAAGCAACCGTTTAAAGGAATGGAGAATTACTTCGACTCCCTCCTTCACGGTAATGAGTCGGTAGCGAACCATCGGCCCAAGACGCAGACGGTGAAAAGCGTCTGGCCGGGCTTGATTACGATAGTGGTTTTGTTATAAATGACATTGTACCGCTGTAATCAATCTTGGCGATGGGGAATCGTGGATGAAAGTTGTAATTGGCAACTGCCGACAAATCAATAAAAGATGATTTAGAGTACTGTTGTCTTTTCTTGATGTGATTCTGAGGATTATATGATGACCCGGTTATATTTACCAACTCCGTCATCTTGTATATCTTGGCGATTCAAGGCGCTTTGAACAACACTTGTCATCCACGAAGATCGGTGGTCAAAAGACTTGGTCTACGGAAAAGGAACACGGTTCCAATGCCGAATCATTTCTTAGGAAAATGTAGATGACAACAAACCTATACTCCACACGTTGGATATAGTCAGAATCTGGGGTATCATGAAGTGGGTATGTAACTGTGGGGAAGGTCTGTTTGGACGAGGTCCCGAGAGTCCATGCATGACATCGTCCCAAAGGAAACGGGATGACTATTACTCATTTAGAAGGATTGGGATATGAATCCTCCTCGGAAGATGAATGATCGTGGTTGATTGATGATCATCTACGATGAAGGAGGCGGACACTCGTCGATTCTTACCTTAGGATTCGGCGTCGGCCTTGGAGGCTTTTAAGGCCTTGATGTCAAATATGGCTCTGATCGACCCCACCACTATTGAGGATGATGAAGATATGCCAACATGGGAAGACCCATGGATCCATCGACTCAAAGAAGCGGTTTAGGGATAGGTTGAGCAAAGAAACCCCCACTAAAGGCGAGTAGTCCAAGTCAATATGGGTGATGAAGAGCACCTAAGCTTATAAACATCAGTAGTAGTCTTCCTTGGAGGAAAAGAAAGAATTGATCGCCCTTATCGGGGAATATATCGGCGTGTTAGCACGGAGCTACGAGGACATGCACGACTTCGACCCTTATGTGGCAACACATCGCCTCAATATCAAAGTGGATGTCAAACGTCAAACAACCACAAAGGCGGTTTAGATCCTCGAGATTATCACGGCGTTGTCGGCGAAGTAGAAAAACTTATAGAATCGGGTTTCATCAAGGAAATTCAACATCGGTGGATGGCAAACATCGTCGGTCATGAAGAAGAACGGTTCAATTAGGATGCAGTAATGGACTCTGAGATCGAGCGCCCTTTGCCAGGATGATTTTCCCCTTAGATCCGCAGGCGTCATTGTGGATAACGTCACGGTTTTGAAAGGATATCGTTTATGGGCGGCTTTTGGGTTACAATCAAATCAAGATGCACCACGATGATGCCAAACACGTTGAGAACACCTCGGCATATACGCTGTCTGATCATGCCGTTCGGTTTGAAACGCGGTAGCGTATCGGCGAGCAATGGCGAAGATTTTCGGGATCATCTCGGGAAAATGGTGAATGCTCGTCGGCGACTTGGTTGTGAAAGCAGTAACAGAGTGATCATATCAAAGATCTCAAAGCGGTGTTTGAGCTCATGCGAGCCCACCGATAAAGATGAACCCTACAAATCCTTCCTTGGGATGTCGGTGCAAGTTCCTGCTGGTGCGTCACCAATAAGGGCATCCATGGAATACGATAAGGTGAAGCGATTCAAGATTTACAACCTCAAGAAATGCGAGAGCTCGGGGTTACAGAGGCGATTGGCCTATATCCGTGGTTCATATCGAACCTATTTGGGAAGTGCCGGCCATTCTCAAAATTGAACAAGAAAGTGATTTTGGAGACGGCGCTTGCCAAAAGGCATTTGAAGAGATTAAATCGTATCTCGCTAAACCACATTCTTGTTGCACCTTGTTGTCGGAAAAGCGTTCTTGATTTACATCAAGGTGGCGGATCCTCATTGAGTGCCTGCACAAGGCGGCGGCCGCGGTCATGAGCGAGCGATATACTACAGAGCGAACATTAGTGATTGCTCAATCTCGATATCCGATGGTTGAAAGCGATGCCTTGCATTAGTGTTAGGTTAGTCACCGGTACTATTTAGTCGGACGGGAATTTATGTTATCTCCAAGCGTAAATCCGTCGAATATTTGCATGACGCCTCCATGAATTGGTAACGGTAAAATGGGCCTCTCTTGTCCCAATATGACTTGCACTTCAAACAGAAGTCGGTCAAAGGACAAGAGTGATTTGCGATCTCATTGCCAACTTGGAAAGCGGAAGCGGTAGAAGCTATATGATGAACTACGATGAAGTCCACGAAGTCAACACTACATCGCACCAACAAATATGGCGGTTGTATTTTGTGAGGAGCTTCTGGAGGCTACTAATGTGGCAAGTGCCCCGGATGTTCTAAGATCTCGGCTAGGTGGTGTCTTAGTTTCCCAGGAAAACATGTCATGCCCGAGCCTATTCACTCAGAACCATGCTCAATAATGTGGCCGAATACAGCAGCGCTACTTATCGGACTTAGTTTCACCAAGCTGGGGTGAGTATCTCGAAGCGTCTGTGACTTCATGGCCGGTAGTCAAGCAGTCAGGTGGAGACTCTGAAAGTTAGGAATCGATCTAGTTCCTATCACGGTGGTCATTGAAATGGCGGACTCATTGAAGAGTTCTTCATCGAATATTGATTATCACATTTTAATTACATTTTATGCCCTTATTACCTATGTTATATGAATAGCGATATTACTAATAATCATTTTATCTTATTTTGCGGGCTAATAAAGAAATAATGAATAAAAGCCCAAATGACTCAAATTCTCTGAATTTCTACCAATATTGAAGCCCAAATCGAAGACAAACCAAGGCCCAAGATACCAAATTGATCCAAGAGAAATTAAGTGAAGAAAAATCAAGAAAAGACAAATTGGTTTGGGAAACCAATGGGTTGATCCTTAGGTTGGCCAACGGTTGGCCTTGAGTTTGGCCAACCGATCGACCATTCGGTTTCAAGGTTCAATTAATGGTGGATTTCTCTCCTTTTTGTAGGTTTGATCAATGGTTCACATCAACTCCGTTGGGCTATAAATAGAGGTGAAGGTGAGTGTTTTGAGTGTGAAATATTTTGTAAAACTCCATTTGGAGAGGAGGTCACTCTTAATTGAGGGACCTTCAAAATTGTAACTTTGTTACACAATAAATGAAATTTTCACCCTTCGATTTCCTTTCTCTTCTTCTAATCCAAGGACCAAAGGAGGATTAGATTAAGATCAAGAGTTGTTGGTTTCTATTTTATTTCTTTTCATTTTCTTTCTTGTTCATTTATTGCTTTGTAGCTGATTTACTTTCATGCAATTTAATTTCATGCAATTTACTTTCATGCAATAATTTGAGAACCAAAACTTGAGCAAAACTCCTCCCTACTTCGTTCCTCGTGGGATCGATAATCTTTTATACTATAACTTGATAAGGTTGTATACTTGCAACTTAGGAGGTAATCATTTTACCCATCAAGTTTTTGGCCGTTCTGAGAGCGGTGCATAAGTAGGATTTTCATTAAGTTTGGTTTTATTTTGTGTGTTTTCTTTTGTGTAGGAACTTGGAGCTTGAAGATCAAGAATTGAAGATTCAAGATTGAGAATGCCTCCATGAGGCTTTGCATTGCTTTTAGTGGGTAACTTCTCTATCTAGTATTTTCAATTCCACCCTTTAGATAGTTCATATACATTAGAGACAATTAGGATAAAATAAAAATAAAAAAAATAAAAAATAAATAAATAAAAGGATTTTTTACCCTTGTCGACCCTAATAAACTTTATTTTTTTATTTATGCGACCATAATAAAAAATAAAAAGATTTTTGTTTTGCATCCTTTTTAGTTGCTTTTAATTCTTAGGGTTGCATTTCATATAATAGTAGGAATTCACCAAGTGATTTGAGCATCTTGATTTGGCACACACTTGAAAATATCTTAAGGGCAAAACCCATTAATCAAGATAAGGTGAGGGATTTCATCACCCTTTCCTTAGCCAAAATCACTAATTCCTCACTACACATACCCAGCCTCTTAAAATTGATTAGGCGTTGGCCCCTAAGGATTCGAGCTCATTAAGGAACAATAATTTCTTAAGTGAACCGGTCCAAGTTTATTTGGATTAATTGGTGTCTAAGGCAAGGTTTAGGGGTTGCGTAAAGCTCGAAAGGAAAGAGGTACTTAATTGATCTTTGATCTCCCTCTAGTACTATCCTTACCTGGCTAATTACCCAAGTAAACTTTGATCTTTTCACTAAGGGAATTTTTGGTTAGGAGCTAGTCTAAGTCAAGTTTAGGCTTAACCCTAGAGTTAGGGTGATTGGAAAGTGATTGCCTTGATTTATTTAGTTTTCCTTATTTTTTTTCTCATCATCTTCTTAACTTTTTCTCTTATCCTTTTCAAATAAAAAAATTTGATTTTGGTGTATGCAAACTTGGGTTAGGGATAATACTAATCGTTTAATTAGTTTTGATTCATCTCTTGAAAAGCGAAATGGCTAATACCAACCCACTGTTCTTCAAGATGTTTGTTACCCACTAGAAATGCAATCCCCTCTTGCATAAAACTCCCGAGGTAAATGGAACCAATTTTGAACTTGACCGCATTTCATAAACATGCTTCCCAAATTCTTAGAATCGAAACCGAAGGCATACATCTTTATCTCGAATTTGAAGAAGTTTGCCTCATGATTAAGATGAGGGACTTAGCGAAGATCCGATCAAACTCGATTTATTCCATTTGCCCTTAAGGACAAAGCCAAAAATGGTTGTATAGCTTGCCTGATTCCATCTCAACTTGGGGTGAATTTGTAAAAGTTTTTGAAAAATTCTTTCCTATCCACAAACGGTCAAGCTTAGAAGCGGCATTCAAAATTTTAAAATAGTCGGGAGAACCTTTTGGAAGTATTTTGACAAATTCAAAGATCTTCTTATCCATGTCCTCACCATGGTCTTGAAAAGTGGCGATTATGCCAAATCATTTATGAAGGATTGGATTATTCTTCAAAACTTCCTTAGAGTCAATGTGTCAAGGGGATTTCATGAAGAAAAATGCCGATGAAGCTTGGGACTTTTAGAGAATTTATCAGAAAACTATGCGATTAGAACAACGTGATTCATCGATTACCCAATCCAATTCTAGAGGTCCTTCCTTAGAGTCAAACATAGCCTCTGAAGCTAAGATGGCTACAATTCTACGAGGTTAGAAACTTTAGAAACCAAAGAGCGAGCTCGGCTCAAATCAATCAAGTTTACGCCTCAGGTTGTCATAACTGTCTTTCTCTGACCCATGCTTGAGCAATGTCCACTCTTAGGAAATACTCAATCTCTAGAAACGGATGAATCTTGCATTCCGACATCCGATTAATGATCCATTTTCTCCAACCTATAATCGGGTTGGAGAAATCATCCAATTTTGCATGGAATCGGGGTAATTTCTCGGAAATAAAAATTTTACTCCCTCTTCAAACCAACAATTCCCTAGGAACAGATTTCTTTCGAGTTATCAAACCAACTTTCCTCAACCAAATCGGCCATTTTCAAATCGGTTTCCTCATCATCAATCTACAAATCATATTCCTTCAAATGTTGAGCGTCTTAATGTTTTGGAAAGGGGTTTGGAAGCCTTGATTAAAACCTCTACACAGGACCACGAACTTGTTGACTCAAACATCTAACGATGAACTCCTTTATGCAATCAACGGGACAAATTCTCAACTCCAACACTCAAGCCATAGCTAGATTAGAAACCGGCTTGGTCAACTAGGCTGGCTATAAGTGAGAGAGAGAAAGGATCATTTAGAGTCAACAGTGACCAATCTAAGGAGCGGGGTCAAGTTCAACTTTTCAAGATCAAGTGAATGCAATCCATTCACAGACGGTCGAATGTAGGGTTAATAATCAAGTCCTTGAGCGAGAGAATTATGTTAAATACATGCATCTTGAAGCCAACAGTTGAAGAACCCTTTGTCAATGAACTTAGATTTTTGGAAAATAGAAAACAACAAGATTTTATTTTTGATGAAATTTTTGTTAATACGAATCTAAGTTCAAAAAGCATACAACCATTAATACCTACCTTCCATTCTTTGCGACCATCACTAAAAACCACGAAAATTTTGGAATTTAAGCACATCGATGATTATATCATTTTGAAATTCTTTAAATTTCGGGGTAGAATTTTCAGCAATAAGGTAGGATTTAATGTAGAATATGAGCTTCTCATGTTTCATCTTTTATTCTACATTTTTGTCTCATAATAATAACAAAATTTATTACGCTCTCATGTGAGAGTTTCTTGTTGTTCTTTATTCCAAAAAAGAGAATAAATTTTGGCTTCACCCCTTATCTTGAAGGTAATTAAATTGTTATCATTGTTATTCGACCGAACAAATGTAAGTGCTTCCATTCTTATCTGTTTTTACTTTGTGCATAATAGAATTTGCATTGAGGACAATGCAAAATTTGGTGTGGGGGTGGGAATTAGTCATTTTATCTTTATCTTAGTTATCTTTTTCCTCTTTTTCTTACCATTTTTTATGTCATTTTTTCTCTTCATCATAAAAATAGTCACTTACCTTAATAGAGTTGATTAATAATTGATCAATTTGATAGAATTTAAGTCTTCTAATCCTTAGTTAGTTCTATACTCAAGTTTACCTTTTATGACAACTCCAATAAATTTCTTAAGAAATGATTTTCAAGTAGTATACTTTACTTAAGTTTTAACTTAGATTTTTAATTAAAGTAATGGAATTTTTGCATGCCTAACTTAGAGTTGAAAATAATTTTTCAAGTTGTCTTGATCAAATATTGTTCAGAATATATATACATATACACATATATATATTATACTAACTTAATAAAAGAAGAAAAAAATTCTTAAAATCATTGGTGGTTCTATTTTACTAAGCCTAAGTTGGTGAGTAATTAAGCTGAGGAGTATTTCTATGCTTAATGACCTAAGCCCAATTGGGTTGGGATTCATTGGCCCAAAACTTCGCTAAATGGTCACTTAGCCAGATTAAAAGAACAAAACCACCAGAGGAAAAAAAAAATTTCATACTAATCATGTTTTTATATATAGTTATATTTGTATATGTTCTTGAAAAATTAAATGGATTTAAAGACTTGAAGTTTGTTTAAAACAAAGAGTTAGCATGTTCTTTTCAAAACTTTCAAATTAAATTTTTGAGTTAAACTTGGTTTTGTATAACTATAATGAAAGGATTTTCTTAAGAAAATTACATTGGAGTTATGATAAAAGCGTTTTCTTGAGTATTAACCAACTTCAATTGGAATGTTTGAAGATATCAAATGAATTAATTATTTTATTAACTTCTTTAAATTGGCAAGTTACTGAATTTTGGTATATTCACGCAAACCCTCCGAGACTACAACTTCGTCCACTAGGGTAACCTAGGGGTTTAAAGGCTTGTTGTATGTGCTAAATACAACAGCGATTCTGCGAAAGTGAGTTAGGTTTTCTTTTATTTTCTTTGCTAGAGGACTAGCAAAAGTTTAGGTGTGGGGGTATTTGATTATCACATTTTAATTACATTTTATGCCCTTATTACCTATGTTATATGAATAACGATATTACTAATAATCATTTTATCTTGCGGGCTAATAAAGAAATAATGAATAAAAGCCCAAATGACTCAAATTCTCAAATTTCTACCAATATTTGAAGCCCAAATCGAAGACAAACCAAGGCCCAAGATACCAAATTGATCCAGAGAAATGGTGAAGAAAAATCAAGAAAAGACAAATTAGGTTGGGAACCAATGGTTGACCAGGTTGGACCATTGATAACGGTTACAACCGGTTCATCTTTGATTAATAGCCGGTTGTGTAATCGACGGCTATTTCGATCGGTTTCAGGTTCAATTAATGGTGGATTTCTCTCCTTTTTGGCGGGTTTGATCCATGGTTCACATCAACTCCGTTGGGCTATAAATAGGGTGAGAAGGCTGAGTGTTTTGAGTGTGAAATATTTTGTAAAACTCCATTTGGAGAGGAGGTCACTCTTAATTGAAGACCTTCCAAAATTATAACTTTGTTACACAATAAATGAAATGTTTCACCTTCAATTTCCTTTCTCTTCTTCTAATCCAAGGACCAAGGAGGATTAGATTAAGACAGGAGTTGTTGGTTTCTATTTTATTTCTTTTCACTTTCTTCTTTATTTTCTTGTTTGTAGAATAGATTTACTTTAATGCAATTTACTTTCTTAATTTTACTTTCATGCAATTTAATTCCTTGCAATTTACTTTCATGCAATGTATTTAATTCTTGTATTTACTTTCTAGAATAGATTTTTCTCCCTTTAATTCACCTTGAGGCTAGAACCCTCTAGGGAATTACCCTTTTCTAAGTGTGGAGCTAATATCGTGGGATCCTAGAGATTGTTTGAAACTAGCTAACAAATCCAACTCATTTTCATGAGATTGAGATAAGCTAAGTGGATCTACTCTAGATTCCTCATATCTTTAATTAATCCTCCATACTTTACCTTCTTTATTTTCCTCTTATCCTTGTTTTTCATTTGTTTGTTATTTTCCTTTGTTTTGATTTCATTGATTTTTACTTCTCTCAATCTCATATTCCTCCATGTGCATATAATCTCAAACCTAGTTTTGTTGTTATTTGCACATAAACCTAACTCATATTCTCAACTTTATTTTCTCCTCTTTTGCACATAATCCACAATCCACTCTCTTTTATCTCTCCATCCATTCACCATTTTCTCACTTTAGTTTTATTTGAATAAACTCCTAATTGTCGGCATAATTTGAGAACCAAAACTTGAGCAAAACTCCTCCTACTTCCGGCTCCTCGTGGGATCGATAATCTTTATACTATAACTTGATAAAGGTTGTATACTTGCAACTTAGGAGGTAATCATTATTTACCCATCAAATATATCCAGCCCGAGCGGCTTGCAGCGGATGCATTGGCGGCATTAGCGATATCGCTAGCACAACCTCGAGACCGAGCGGTGGTTGGTCGGGACTCATCAATTATTTGTACCAATATGTGATAAGGTACAAAGACAAAAGGGGTTAGTTACAAAGAGGTATACATGACCGAACCAAATTGGAGCGAGATTGGCTTTCCTATCATCGACTCGTCTTGCATGGTATTACGCGGAGGAGGACTCGAAGGGAGAATCAATCGGAGAAGAGCTCCAAGATTCTTTACGACACGAGACCCGGATGTTATATGGTCAGGATATGATGGTCTCCTCTGCGGTGCCTTTCAAACAAAAGAAGAGGTCCTTGGGAAGCACCACGAAGGTGAATGTGAGTGCGCACCAACTTGGTCCTAAACTCTATGATCATTATCAAGAGAATAGGCTACTTCGGCCAACAATGATTAGCAGCGGTTCGTCGCTCGAAAATGTCCGCAGCGTGTCGATTCCACCGAACTATATGCATCGCCTCACGGCAATTGCATCCTTGGCTACATCACGGCCATTGAGACATGGGAATGGGCGTTGTAGGTCCCATCTTTCCTCCATCGGTCAAAGCGTCGGTTTATTGGCGATCACCGACTACTTCTCCAAGTGGGCTGAAGCAATCCGCTAAAGAAGTGGCGAGTAAGCGTTATCAAGTTTATTAAACACCATGTCATTTCACGAACCACGGTGTCCCAAGCGGATCGTGCATGACAGCGGTCCTCAATTCATCGGCAATTCTTTCATTAGGTTTTTGAGAAATTTAAGATCCAAGCGTCTCATCAGCGGCCTATAATCCGGTACAAATGGATTGGCGAAGCGTTCAACAAGATAATTATTAAAATTACTGTCAAAACTTGTGAAGAATACTTGGTGGGGCCCGATAAACTTCGGAAAAGCACTACGGGCATATCGCTCGCGCGACCGATGCGTCGCCATGCTGGGCGACCCGTACTCTACGGTCTGGTGTGAAGCGGTTCTTCGGTTTGAAGATCGAGATTCCATCACCGCATCGCCCTCGCCGGAGATGGCGATCGAGGACATCATCAGCGTCTCGAAGAGCTTCGAGATGTTGGATGAAAAGCGCTGGAGGCTCAACAATGCATTGAGTTCTACCAGCGAGGATGTGAGCTTTCAACAAGAAATGCGGCGAGAGAGTTTCAAAGAAGGAGATTTGGTCCTCGCCCGACGGCCGATAACTCTCAACTCAAAAAGAAAGATAAATTCGAACCTAAATGGGAGGGGCGTTTATAGTGGAGCGGTCTACTCTAATGGTGCATATCGCCTTAACACACAAAATGGCGTCGGCAATTAATGCCAATAAGCGGGAAGTTCCTAAAAATACTATCCTTAGTACATTGAGGGATAACCCATTTGGATGGGAAGCTCCACGAGGAATATTCCACCCATGTTCCTTGAGGATAACACCAAATTATTTAGTTTTCCTCCAAAATTCTCACCGATCAAATTCATTTGTGCGGAGTCCACTAAAAGATCTTTTCGATCCAAGCTATCTGAACCTTTTCAAGATTCTGGAGATAGAGACCCCACTCTTAGTTTCTTTTAGGAAATAGAATGCATTCTTCCTTTCCACATTACTCATCACTTTCATCACGGAGATAGAATACATTCTCCCTCTCCGGAAGCAAGAATAGAATACATTCTTCCTCTCTTGTCCTAGATTCTTGGGTGGAGATCCTCTTAGTTTCACTTTTCAAGAGTCTCAAAGTGGAGATCCACTTTTTAGTTTCTTTCCTTTGGAAGCGGGACAAAAATCCTTCCTTTCCAACACTGGGAGATAGGAGACAAGATCCTCCTTCCTCTCCATCGGTAGAGATAGAATACATTCTTTCTCTCTTGTCCTAGATTCTTGGGTGGAGATCCCACTCTTAGTTTCACTTTTCAAGAGTCTCAAAGTGGAGATCCCACTTTTAGTTTCTAACTCCTTTGAAGCAGGGACAAAATCCTTCCTTAACTTGGGAGATAGGAGACAAGATCCTCCTTCCTCTCCATCGAGCAGAGATAGAATACATTCTTCCTCTCCTGTTTTAAATTTTATTTTGCGGAAATAGGATATAAAATCCTTCCTTTCCACCGGAAATAGAACACATTCTTCCTTTCCCACATCAATGGTTCTTCTTCGGTTCAGTCATTCTTGGTCAAAGACACCAATTCTTCTTGGGGCATTTTATCGAAGCCTAAGAAGGATAAAACGGCATACCAGCGTTGCGGTTTATCTTTCTCCGATTGAAGACACGAGAATCGATTAAGGGTATTTTATCGAAGAACCTAGAAGGGATAAAGGCACGCGTTGCGGTTTAGTCTCTTTCTCCGATTGAAGAAGACGCGAGTTTGATTACGGGTATTTTATCCGAACCTAAGTAGGGATAAGCTATGCCTACTGACGTTGCGGTTAATTCTTAACCGTTCGGGTAGTCTATTCGTAAAGATGACAAAGCCTCATTATTCAACATCGTAGCATTAAGTCTAAGAGTTTCATTCTTTTAGCACCGTCACATGAAGAGCGGACTTGGATAATCTACATGCTAGCCAACTCAAGCGATAGTTGGTAAAGGTGATCAAATCCGTTGAAGGCTAGGTTGTGATAACCTTAAAACCAGCGCCTCACCGCGGTGCAGGTTAGTCTCTTACGAGTAAAAGATGACAAAGTCTATGTATTCAAGCATCATAGCATTAAGTCTAAGAGAGTTTTATTCTTTTAGCACAGCGTCCGTCTTGGGAGCAGTTTAGACAATTAAATGCGCTAGTCAATTCAAGCGGTAGTTGGTAAAGGCTAATCAAACCCGTTGATGGTGAGGGTTTGCCAAAAATCCTATGAGTATTATGGTTAATTATTTACGAGATAAAAGAATCATAATAAACAATAAAAGAGCAAATTTTATTCAATTAAAGGGAAAGATAAATGGAGCTACAATTATTCAAACATCAAGTCTATGACAAAAGATCATGTTGTTCTAGTGAGGCAGTTCATCACTATAAGCACGGTGGAGTTCTCCTTGCAACTCGACTGAAAGACTCCTCATCGGTATTCAATGTCTGTGGTTGCCTCCTCAAGATCAACCGGCTTACGCTTTTGCTTCGAATTCCTTAGGCAGCGGCAGTGAGAGCCTCTTCCTTGTTGGCCTTGTTAGCTCAAAGCGCTCATGTTTTCTTCCCTGCGCTTGAGCTCCCTCACAGTGCGCTATCCTCTCTTCTCTCGCTGTGAAACAAGAGTTGAGGTGGCTTAGAAGAAGAATGCTTGGCGACAATGGCTCCAATCGATCCACTCGATCTCTCGCATGCGGACTTGAGCGGTAAAATCTGAGCATCGGCGCCATGCCTCCTAAGCGTTCGTCGGTGCGGCGATTACATATGAGGAAGCTCCGGCTGCCCGCTGATCCTTGTAGTCTCTGAAGCTTTCTCTCCGGATGGTGAGTCGTCGGCAATGCTTTGAGCGAGGCTCGGGATAACCCATATCTGCATATCAAGGCGTTCGAGGATCAAGCAATGGTGCAGGTGATGAAAAGCCGCCATGGAGAATCTTTTTAGATCACCGTGTTCACCAAGGAAAAGAAACGGCGTACTTCAAATAGATAATAAGGCGGGATGGATCTTCATCGACATCGGCGCCCTCGCCAAATCATGGAGTCGAGATGTAGGCTCTACGAAAGAAAAGAGGACCTTACAATCTTCAATCAAAGATTGGCAAAGACATACTTTCGAGTTAAAGGACTCTTACCGTCTCCTTGACATAGTTTGGTGGCGAGTCTATCGAAGAGTACCTATCGGCTGGAGTACTATCTGACGGTGACCCCTCGGGTGCTCATCTATCTCGGCGGTCGCCGTGGTAGCGATTACGAAGCGGCGGAAGAGTGCCTTCCACTACATGAAAAGAATTCTCAGGCCCTTTAAATTATATTAGTATTAGCCAAAGGGCTGGTCCTATAATTAGCCAAGGAGAAAATTCATACCCTCCTCGGGGATTGTGGCTTCGGGTAAATCTTCACCAAGAGCATCACCATCTGTGACAAAGCAGCGTAGCAGGTCATCCATGGAAGTGTTGTCACGTAAACCCGGCCCACGAAGTCTTCCATTGAGAAGTGCGAGAAAGGCATTAGGAAGAATGCAACTAAGAGTTGGCGAACAATAGATAAAGCTACTTACTTCCTACGTGAGAGTTAACCCTCTTAGTCTCGGTTAGTACATTTGTCTCCTGCAATTTCTCTAAAAGAGCAAAAGCGAAGAGGCAATTAGAGTGAATTCAGTCGTTTAATTCACGCATAGCCATCTAGAAGAAATTATCAATATTAGATGTACTGGATTGATCGAATCGGGTCCTACATTAATTCTCGGTCTCCTCGCCATAGCTCCGTACATTTGTTGAGTAAAACTTGGCTCGGCATGAAGCAGAACTAGGCCAGCGAGAATCATGGTGAGGAAAATCAAAGCGAATCATAATCTCTAAAACCCCATGGAAGCGAATGTCGAGTCTCAAAAGTGAAAATTTAAAAATCAGATTACATTACGGTGAAGTGTCACCTCCGTCAGCCCGGATCATCAGCGGTCAAGTCTATGTCAAGGACCGAGGATACCGCGCGAGTCTGGGCTAACTTCTTCGTTTAACCCCTCGAGAAGGTGAAACTCTTCTTCTTCATGATTTTCTAGAAAGAGTTGAATAGAGAAATCAATAGAGGATGAGAAAGCGGAGGGAAAAGGAGAAATCGAGGTTCTTCTCATAAGCTGCGACCTCAGCAGTCCTCTCCTAAAGTCCAGCGTCGAATTATGGAACTTCTCCTCGGTCTCGTCGGTGATGAGATTAGTGGCGCTTCCTCGAGCTCGGCGGCATCTTGGAGTGTCGAGTGTCGGCTTCATAGCGAGGCTTCGGCCACCAAATCTGAGATAGCCCTCCACGGGGACCGACTCATTAGCTACTAATAGCCGCAATAAAGGAATGTCGAGCTCAGTGACGGTCAGCTTCGGTAGGCGAATTTAGCGCGGTACATCCATAGCGCTCCACAACCAAGCCGAAGGCCATCCACAAGTTCACCGCAGTGCGGAACCCGGCGGTGTGGATTCCCAACATAAAGTTGGCGTAGCAGTGGCGAGCAAAGCGGCGAGGAAGATAAGGCTCAATGAAGCATTCTTCCTTTACTTTCGGAAAGTGAGATACCACGGCACGATATTCACTAGCCAATTAAGGCGACCAATGTCAAGTGAAGTCAGCCGTCTTGAAACCTCTTAAGTCAATCAGGACTCACCATATTGGGAGAATGGAAGCATCTGGAAAAGATCCACCCTCTATAAATCTGCATCTGTTTCTTAACCTCGATGTAAGCGCTTTTCATTTGCGGTCCTCTATCAGCCTTAAGAAAGGTGGGCGAATCTGCGGAACCCGTCTTGACATCATGTCGGGGCGATGAAAGACTAGCCAAGCCATCAAATAGGTGTATGGAAGCTCTACTCGGCGGAATCTGAGATGAGGCTCATCCTTCCTTTGAGTAAATGCACGGGCTATATGCATAATCAGCGGTGAATATTGGCACCATCAGGAAGGAGAAGAGTTCCTTTTGTGGGCAAGCGGAGGCTAGGATAAAGGACCTCCAAAGGTAAGGCATCACCGGTTTGATATGGAATCCGCATTTCTTTAGCAGTTGCAAGATGGCCGGCTAGAAGAGTTATCGGTTGAATAGGCTTCCTTGCACGCCATAGGAAGGTTGCAAACTTGGTCCACAGGGGAAATCTTTGGCGCTGGCGAGTGTGTAGGAGTTAGCACGGATCTCGATAGGCTCATTAATTGCGAGAAGGAGTGGCGTGACAGTTCACATATTTCTCCGGAATTATCCTCCAAGTGCTTGAACAAGTAATTGGCAACTTCAGGCTCACTTGTGATTTCTTTTTGACATGAGGTTGATTGGGCTAGAGCTATATGATAATGGCCGGTGAGATCCCATAAAGTGGTGTAGCGATTACGTGCGGTCCTTGGTGACTCAACTCTGGTTGAGGAAAGTATTCGATCACATCTTCCCCATGGGTAAACACGAAACTTCGGTACATCTCATGTAAAGCCAACCCCAACTCAGGTGTTTGGTGAAAAGCGTATTGATGCGGATTGTAGAGCTTCGAATAAAAAATGGTTGCTTGATTGGAAGGCCGTTGGCATGGTGGCGCATCGGCGAATACTGGGCCATAAGCGAAGTTCTTCATCCACGATTAAGGACATAATTGGTGACCCCACCGGTGCCTATCGGCCAGTGAACCCGACCATAAAATCTATGGCTAGATGGCGGCATCTCTAGCTGACCAGCAAGGCGGTTCTTCAAAGTCGGCGGATAATGAAAAGCTCATCGCGAGGCGGTGTGTCTAATCCCACAACTCTAGGGTGAAGGCGATGATCGACTCCTATTGAAACACAGGCGGTTTGGGTAATGAATTAGCGATGGATATGGTCATGCTCCTCGGTCAATCGCCGGGACATATGGCGTGTCCGTGTGGTGCACGTCGATCGTCGATGAAAGTTGGCCGAAGTATCAGGGGGATATATAAAGGGCCTCCCTCGTCCTTGTTAAATACCGTTAAGCTCGATAAAGGCATCGGATGGTTAGCAATTAAGCGACGGATAATCAGTCTTTCACAAAGGTTGAGTAGATCTGGTGTCTTTCTGGCGATGCATCGATGACGATGAATGCGAGAATCACGGAACTCCCCTCAGTCTGATCACGAATAGTCTCCCGATGTATCGGTCTGCGAATCGGTGAAATGAAAATAAGCGGGATGCGTCATGCGTGGAATAGTATTCACTATGGCGTCCATCAGCTGCGTGGTGGAAACACTCGAGGATAATCAAGCTGCAATGGAAAAACATTAAGTTGTTAAAAGTACTAGAGGCGTTGAATTCATCTTACACAGTTGAGTCCGACCTTATAATGGGTATGTGATTTCATCCGTGTCGAATACTCGAGAAAGCGATATACATCGTCGCATAAACAAAATAATATCCGTTCTACGGATGCGGATCTGATGCGAATCGCTCCCATTAAAGATCTTGAGATGGGTGATGACTGGCGAACCAATCTACGGCGTCAATCCCACAAAGGAGGATCTCGGCTCTTCTGTCGCCTCGTTCGCGAGGAAAGTCGGTTTGTTATTCATTGCTTGTTGAACTTGTTTACGCCCGTTGGCCTACAACAAAATTCAAACAAGAAAAATGCGCCTTTTATTTTAAAAGTACAATGAAAACAAAATTACAACTTCTTCCTTTTGTGAACAAGCTCGGATCTCTATTATCACGGGATCACCGGCGTGTGGGTTCTTCTTTTGTCGCGGGGGACTTTATTGATAGTGGACCACAGCGCAATTCGATCGGGTGGAAACCGTGTTGGAACTCTGGGGCGTGGGGGCTCGTTTCACGAAGGAAGCGCCCTAAAGGATCACACTCACGAAGGAGAGGACGGGGATCCTCCGCGAAGGAGGATCGCCGGCGGGTGAGATCTACTAGGAGAAATCACGGTGCTATACGTAGCCGGAATTCTTACCTCGCGATTGTAGATCGGCGTTGAAACTGAACTTCGTGCTGCGCCCGTTGCTTTCCGGGCGATGCGTCGGCGGCAATTCTTGAGAATTCTTGAAAATCCCAATCGGCGAAGTCCGGCTCATTGTCAACCTCTCGAGCGGAAGACCCCCTATTTATAAGATTGAGGGTGTGTGCCGACCACCAAGGTGGCTGAGCCGCTTGGCCGAGCCACCTCGGCCAAATTGGCGAGTGGCTCGACCATGGTGGCGAGCCACCTCGACCACTTGGCGAGCACCTCAACTAAGTTGGCGAGGTGGCTGCTCGGCCATGATGGCAGAGCCACCTCGCGGCTGAAGCTTCGGTCGATGGTAGGGTTCGCCGTTCAGCGTTACTGCGTCGTTTTCGTCGACTTTCTCGGTCTTAGGGCTTAGTTTTCCTCACGGTGGCGTTGCTATTGTTGCTTGAGTTGGTTATCCGATCCTTTAGAGCTCAATCGGTTCATTTGCGTTGACGGACTAAATACGGTTAATTCATCTGTCGGCGTTTGAGTTTAGTCAGCTTCGCCTCGTCGATCGCCGGGTTTATTCCGATCGTCGTTTTGTTGACTCGTGCGCCTTGTCGACTCACTTCATCGTTAAAATTTCGCTTTATCGTTTTCGCGGCGTAATCGCGTCGTCGTGGATTACGGGTGGCGTTGTCGGATGGGTCGTCGGTTATCAGCCCGCCGTCACGGATGGCTGCAGTAGCGATAAGCAATTTTCAATGCTGGATACCTCCAAAGCGTCTCGATCTCGATTCTTGATGAGTGCGGATGCTTTGGACATGATAAACCCTTCACTCTTTAGTTGGCGTGATAGGACTTGTGAATGACCTGGAGTGTTTGATCTCTCATTCCCTTCGGTCTTTCCGGTGCTTTGTAGGATTCTTTGAAGGTATTGCAATCTTGCATTTTTTGTCGGCCGTTGTCGAGATCTTGACGAGAAGTCGATAGATGAATTTCTTTTGAGATTGGCTGCGTATTTAATTCCTCAATCCTCTCGGGTTCTCGGTGCTGTAGGATACCGGGGGTGTTCGCGATTGCTACATTTATTGCTTGACGTTGTTGGAATTTCAAGCGTAGCTAATTAAATTCCCTTCTCGACTTCGTGTTGGTGAATTGTCGGCGATGATTCCTCCATTGATGGAATCGCCCATTTGCGACACGTTAATTGGCGTCCAAACTATATGGATTTTAGCCTTCAATGCGGTGGAGTGCAGCGTTGACCCGGCGTCGCGATCTTCGTGGGTCGAACGTTGATCGATGAACCCTTCAGCGACCTGGCGTTGGTTGGCGTCGCTCTTGTATTACTCCTTGTCCGGTACCATTATCCTGATGGGAGGAATTCTTTCAAGGTAGAACAGCGTTGTCGGCGTCAATATAAGCTTTGTCGGAATTTATCAATTTATCTCTCTTTGAGGTTCCACGGTGGGAAAATTGAGGGTTATCGAGTTATCCTTAAGAATATGGTAAGATTCTCGGGAACTTCGTTAAGAATTGGACATAATGAAACCCTTCACTCTTTAGTTGGCGTGATAGGACTTGTGAATGACCTCGATGTTTGATCTCTCCATTCCCGGATCTTTCCGGTGCTTTGTAGGATTCTTTGAAGGTATTACGTCTTGCATTTTTGTCGTAGTTGTAGATCTTGACGAGAAGTCGATAGATGAATTTCTTTTGAGATTGGCTGCGGTATTTAATTCCTCCAATCCTCTCGAGGTTCTCCGGTGCTTTGTAGGATACCCGGGGTGTTACGGTTGCTACATTTATTGCTTGACGTTGTTGGAATTTCAAGCGTAGCTAATTAAGTTCCCTTCTTTGTACTTCGTGTTGGTGAATTGTCGTCCAATTGACCATCGAGATTCCTCCATTGATCGGGGAATCGCCCATTGCGACCGTTAATTGGCGTCAAACTATATGGATTTTAGCCTTCAATCGGTGGAGTGCAGCGTTGACGGCGTCGCGATCTTCGTGGGTCGAACCGTTGATCGATGAACCCTTGGCGACAACGCGTTGGTTGGCGTCGCTCTGTATTACTCCTTGTCGGACCATTATCCTGATGGGAGGAATTCTTTCCAAGGTAGACGCGTTGTCGGCGTCAATATAAGCTTTGTCGAATTTATCAATTTATCTCTCTTTGAGGTTCCGGTGGGAGAAATTGAGGGTTATCGAGTTATCCTTAAGAATATGGTAAGATTCTCCGGGAACTTCTCGTTAGAATTAGGAAATAGTTTATACTCGTAGTCCTATTGGGGTAGGTTAGGCGTTGATGCGGCGTCGATGCAATCATACGATCGAGTTATCTGAGAATATTTTTATGGGAACATTCTTAGGAACTTCCGACAACTTAGGAAGCGATTTATACTCGTAATCGATTGGAGTAGGATTGGCGGCGTTGATTAAGCGTCGATGGGGATATGCAAGGTGTTATCCTGAGCTAAATCTTGAATCTTTCCAAATATAGCGGAGGAGGGTAGGGGCCAATCAGCGGGCTGATTTGGCACTATTTTGACATCGAATAAGGTGTCAATTAGGACTCCTAATTAGGGACTGATTTGGTTCCTTTTGGATATCCAATTGGGTCCCAATTAAATTCCTACTAACGCCAAATAGGACTCCTTATTCAAAGAGGATTGGGTCCATGTGGGATTGTTATAAATACCCACAAACCCTCTTTCTTTTGACCTAGAGCGCCCCCCTCTGTGCTTTCTTCTTATTTTCTTCGCGCCTCGTGTCGTTGCATCTTCTCACGAACAACTTGGTATAGCGAGGTTTTACAATGCCTTTTTTTCTTCTTCTTCTTCTCTTTTTTTCTTATTCTTCTTTTTTCTCTTTTTTTGTTTCCATGCATGCAAGGAAGAGACTTCGTCGTGGACATGAGCAGTGTGGCTGGCCATGGCCCGGCGGCGGCCCGGTAATTCTGCAACCGGCTAGCGCCCGTTGATCTGGCGACGAGCGAGGCGGTGAACGGCTCGGTCGCCTGGCTCGGTCGTGACCGAGCACGGGCCTTGACTTTGGCTTCGGTAGCGACCGAACTGGGCGAGAACTTGCACCGGTCGTTCGGTTGTGTTGCGACGTCCGGACCATGTCGTCCGTTGGTGCCCGTGCATGGTAATGAGCCGCGACCTGATAACGGGACCTCTTGCCGTTGTATTTGCTGATTTTTTAGCCATGTATCGACTTTTTGTTGTATTTTTGCGCCTTCCGATGTCGTCGCGAAGATCTCATGTTCCCGGTCGATCAACTCGCATCGCGTGATATGCGCCTCCCTCTTTGGTGGTGCGTCGGCGTTATCATCTTCGTATATATATCGCGTTGTATCCCGCTTGGCTCTCGCCGTGAGGATTGGGAAGAGCGAAATCCTCCTTTGTAGGGGCCGGCGCTTGGTTGTACACTCGTTCGACCCGCCGTTCTCCTTTGTGGCGATTGGGAAGAGCGAAATCCTCCTTTGTGGGGACCGGCGCTTGATTGTGTACACTTTCGTTCACGACCCGCCGTTCTCCTTTGTGAAGCGATTGGGAAGAGAATTCTCCTTCGTGAGGATTGAGGCTTCAAAGATCACCGTCTCGATATCTTTAGCGGGGCGATTTCATACCGTACCCTTGCCGTGGAGCGGGATATATTGCCGCTTTGTTTATCGACTATATTTATCGTTCTCCGGTGTCGATCTGGATGAAATCGTCATACCGTTATAAGGTGGACTCAATCTATGTAAGATGAATTCAGCGCCCTTTACTAGCTGAATATTTTCTAATTTCAGTTGATTATTCCTCGGGGAGCTTTTCGACTTACAGCGGTTGGCGGGCGCCATAGTGAATATTATTCCGTGGCGATCGCGATTTTTATCTGCGCTTCGATTTGCACCGGTACATCGCGAGGAACAATCGGTATTTGAAGGAGTTCCGCATTCTCCGGCGATTGGTCGCCGTCGCCACTCATAAAGACACCGGCTCCGAACCTTTGCGAAAAATAGATTATCTATTGGCTTCGATTAAGGATCGGATACGGCTTTTGTCGGCGGTGGTTGAACCAAAAGCGGAGGTCCCTTGTATATTCCCGGATGCCTCGTCGGCTCTCATTGGCGATTTGGACACCCGCCGTGACACGCGTATGTCTGGCGTCGACGAGCATGATCATATCCATTGTGGATTTATTACCCGGCGGCCGGTTTAGGGTTCCAGCGGGAATCGTGTCATGCCGGCCTTCACCACGGGATTGTGGGGTTGGACACACCGCCCGTGATGAGCTCTTTGTTCTGCCCGACTTTGAAGAATGCGCCTGCTACGATGGGGAGAGATGCCGATCATCTAATCATAGATTTTACGGTGGGTTCACTCATCGGGTAAACATTGGTGGTCGCTGACCAATTCGTCCTCAACGATGGGATGGAGAACTTGGCTGACTGTATGATTAGTGCCACCATGTATGGCCTTCCAATCGGCAGCTAACCATTTCTTAGCCTTATTTGAGCTCTAAAATCCGATTCAAATCGTTTTCACCAAACACGGCGAGTTGGGCTGGCTCTACATGAGATGTACAATTTCCGATTTACCCATGGGAAGATCTTTGTATCGGGGTACTTCCCTTCAATCGAGGCGAGTGGTGAAGAAACACACACCCGATCGTCACAAGATTTTGTGGGATCTCACTTGTCATTACTATATAGCTCGGCTAATCTGAACCTTAGCCAAAAGGAAATTGCAAGTGAGTTGTTCCGGCATTTGGAGGACAAATCTGGCGAAATATGTGGTGTCACGCTCACTCCTTGAAGGTTAATGAAGCGTCGAGAGGTCGAGGCTAACTCCTACTGCCTTCGAGTGCGGTGAAGATGGTTTTCTCGGGGACCAAGTTTGCAACCTTTCTATGGCATGCGGTAAATCCTATCGGCCGACAACTCTTCTAGTAGGCTATCTTGCAATCGGCTAAAGAAATGTGTGGTTCCATATCAATCGATGATGCTTTACCTTTGGAGGTCCTTTACCTGTGATTCGGCTTGCCCACAGAAGGAACTCTCTCTCCTTCCGGTAATGGTGGCCAATATTCACCCAGGTAGTTGCGGCATATAGTCGGCGTTTACTCGAGAGAAAGGACGAGCCATCATCCGTATTCCTTCCGTCGAGTAGAGCTCCCATATACCTATTTGATGGCTGGTGGTCCTTCATCGTCCCGACATGATGTCGTACCCGGGTTCCTGGTCGTCTACTCCTTTTAGCGGTTGGTAGAGGATTGAGATGGAAGAGTGGCTTTACGAGATCAAGAAGCGATCTGATTCATAAAGGGTGGATCTTTTCGGATGTTTTCCTCGATTCTGCGGTCAATATGGCGGTATTGCGATGAGGAGGTGCGAAGACGGCGACTTCACTTGACATTGGTTTTAAGCGGCTAGTGAATATCGGGCAGGGTATCTCACTTTCGAGTAAAGAAAGAATGCTTCATTGAGCTTTATTTTCCCTGTCGTTTTGCTCGCCCGATTGATTCACGACCAACTTTATGTTGGAACCCGAACCGGCGGCTCGAACTTCGTGGTGGACTTGTGGATGGCCGCCGAGCATGGTTGTGGGCGTCATGGGATACGGTGCTAGATTGATCTCGAGCTCGGGCCGTCATTTGGAATGACATTCCTCCATTGTAGTTGGCTATTAGTAGCTAACGAGCAGTTCTGTGAGGGCTATCTCAATTTGGCGTGAATCATTGTTGCGGGCGACCTCGACACACTCAAGATGCAGCTCAAGCTCGAAGCGTCGCCAATCTCATCGCCAGTGAGGCCCGAGGAGGAGTTCCGCACTCTTGGAGGACTTTAGGAGGACCAGCAGAGGAACTGCAGTTTATGAGAAGAACCTCGGTACTCTCTCCTTTTCCCCTTCGTTTTCTCATCCTTTCCATTGGATTTCTCATTCAACTGAATTTTTAGGAAAATGTTTGGAAAAAATTTCAACCCTCTCAAGGGTTAAGCGAAAGAGGTTAGCCCGTAAAGTCAGCGTGAATCCTCGGTCCTTTGATATAGACTTGACCAATGATGATCGGTCGTTGTGAGGTAACAATTCACGTGATGTAATATGAAATTTTCGGCTTTTGGAGGCCCGACATTTCTCCGTTTGCATGCGGAGGGTTTAGGGATTATGATCGGCTTTGATTTTCCTCACCACGATTATTTGGGGCCCGGTTACGCTCATCTTTGAGCAAGTTTTACTCAACAAATGTATGGAGCTATGGCGGAGGAGGCGATGTAGGACCTGATTCGGTGAACCAGGTACATGTAACATCGATAACTCCTCTTACGGATGGCGAATCACGAGAATTGAGCGACTTCGAATTAGTACCCCCTAATTGCCTCTTAAGCTTTTGCTCTTTTAGAGATTGCAGGAGACAAATGCACAAGCGAGACTAAGCAAGCTAACCTTGTAGGAGGTAAGTAGCTTTACCTATTGTTAGTCTTAATTGCATTCGCCTTCCTAATGCCTTCTTTTAGGACTTCTCCATGGAAGATTTATGGAAGGCTGGTTTATATAGCAACACTTCCATGGATGACACTACTCTGGCAGCTTGGTCCGGGATGGTGATACTCTTGGTGAAGATTTACGAAGCTACCATCCACGAAGAAGGTATGAATTTTCTCTTCGATTAATTATAGGACCAGCCGTTTGGCCAATACCACTATAATTAAAAAGGCTGAGACATTTCCTGTTAGTGGCGAGGCACTCCTCTTTCGCGTTTCTCGGAATCGGCTACCACGGCGTTGTTGAGATAGATGAGCATCTTGAGGGCTGTTGCGGGTTGAGCGATATCAGCGATAGATACGCCTCTGGTAGACTCACTAGTCTCTGAAACTACACCGAAGGAGACGGGTAAGAGTCCCCAATCGAATATGCATCCATTAGTTTTTGGTTGAAGATTCTAAGGTTCTCTTTTCCTTTATGCAGAGCCTACACCTCGCCTCCATGATTTGGCGAAATGGTGGACGAAGATCCATCCCGGCTTAACATCTGTTTAGAAGTGCGCTCGTTCTCTTCTTTGATGAACATGGTGATCGATAAGATTCTTCGTGGCGGGCTTTCTCTCCATCAGTTTAGGCCATTGCTTGGTCCCCGGACAGCCCTGATACGGGATATGGGTTATCTAAGGCTCGAGGCCATTCTTGGCGACCTAGCTCATCACGGAGAAAGCTTGAGAGACTACAGAGCTGCGTGGTGGAGCTTCCTCATATGTAGCTGCTCATCTTGCTCACGTTTAGAGCTGGCGATGCTTTCGTGTTTTCTTGGGCTCGAAGTCGGATCTGAGAGAGACAGCCGTCGGCTTCGGAGCATTGTTCTTTGAACATATTCTTCCTAAAGCCATATCGGGCTGATATTGTGGCGAGTCGCGGAGAGGATATCTGCTGAGGAGGCTCCATGCAGGAAAGATAAGATGAGTATTTTGGGCTGGCCAAGGCCAACAAGGAAAAGCCCTGCCGTCGTCTAAGGAACTTCGACCTATCGAAGCGGCGGTTGAGCTCGAGGCAACCACGAAGACGAACACCAATGAGGAGTCCTTGAGGGCGAGAGTTGTAGAGAACTCCACAGGCTTATAGTGATGAAGTATCTCATTTCGAACAAGAAATTTTTGTCATAGACTTGATGTTTAAGCGGTTGTAGCTCCTTCTATATTTGCTTCAAATGAATAAGATTTATTCCTCTCATTGTTTATTATGATTCTTTTGCCGTCGAGAAATAATTAACCATAATACTTATAGGATTTTGGCAAACCCTCGGCCGACCGCGGGTTTGATTAGCCTTTACCAACTACCGTTTGAGTTGGGCTGGCGTCGGATTATCACGGATCCGTTCATGCGTGGCGTTGTGCTAAAGAATGAAACTCTTCTAGACTTGTTGCTATGATATTGAATACATAGGCTCACGTACTCTTTCACGGGCAAGAGACCACCCGACAACGCGTGCAGCGTAGACTCATCCTTCTTGAGGCGGGACAAAATACCCGGTCGAACTCGGTGTCTTCTTCAATCGGAAAAAGACTAAACGGCGTGCGTGTTAGGTCGGCTTTAGGGTTATTGGCCAACCCCGGCCTCAGCGGGTTTGATGAGCCTTTACCAACTACCGTTTGAGTTGGGCTAGCATGTAATTATCTAAATCCGTTCTACACATAATGTTGTGCTAAAAGAATGAAACTCTTCTAGACTTTTTTATCACGATATTGAACCATTAGACTTCGTCTTTTTCCGGGAAGACTAACCCGACAGCGTGTGGCGTTGGCTTTATCCTTCTTAGGCCGGGATAAAATACCCGAGAATCGAGACTCGGTGTCTTCTTCAATCGGAAAAAGACTAAACCGTGCAGCGTGTGAAGCGTTGGCTTTATCCTTCTTAGGCGGGATAGAATGTCCCAAGATGAACCTTGGTGTCTTCTTCAATTGGAAAAAGACTAAACGAAACAGCGTGTGGCGGCTTTATCCTTCTTAGGCTTGGGATAAAATACCCGAGTCGAACTAAGTGTCTTCTTCAATGGGAAAAAGACTAAGCCAAACAGCGTGTGGCGTTGGCTTTATCCCTTCTTAGGCTTGGGATAGAATGCCCCAAGATGAACCTTGGTGTCTTCTTCAATCGGAAAAAGACTAAGCAAACCGTGTGATGTGTCGGCTTTATCCCTTCTTAGGCTTGGGATAGAATGCCCCAAGATGAACCTTGGTGTCCTCTTTTGGCCGAGAGGCTGAAGGAATAAGATTGATTGAGGTGGGAAAAAGGAAGAATGTATTCTATTTCCGAAGGTGGAGAGGAAGGAGGATCTTGTCTCCTATCTCGGGTAAGGATGAACAAAAGAGAGGAAGGTTTTGTATCCTATCTCTTGCCAGGTGGAGAGGAAGGAGGATCTTGTCTCCTATCTCAGGGTAAGGGATGAACAAGAGAGGAAGGTTTTGTATCTCTTGGGTGGAAGGAAGGAGGATCTTGTCTCCTATCTGCGGTAAGGGATGAACAAGAGAGGAAGGTTTTGTATCCTATCTCTTGCCGGTGGAGAGGAAGGTTTTGTGTCCTATCTCGAGGTGTGGAAAGGAAGGACTTTTGTGTCACTTTCTAGTGAAAAGAAACTAAAAATGGGATCTCCATTTTGAGAATCGGAAAGAGCGAAACTAAGAGTGGGATCTCCACTCAGAGAATCTAAGACAAGAGAGGAAGAATGTATTCTATCTCTTGCTTACGGAAGGAAGAATGTATTCTCGAGTGAAAGAATGTGGGAAAGGAAGAATGTATTCTATATCCCGATCAGAAACTAAAAGTGGGGTCTCACCGAGAATCTTGGAAGGGTATGGATAGCTTTAAGCTTTTATGGGATTGCTAACGAGAATTTGAAAGTGGACCTCTCGTTAGTGGAAGGAATCGAGAGGGACTTTCAGTGGTTGGACGAGATTTTTAGTGGGTCCACAGTCAATGAATTTGATCGGTGAGAGAATTTTGGAGAAAACACAAATAACAGGGTTATCCTCATGAAAATGAGTGAGATATTCTCGAGGAACTTCCCATCAAAGCGGGTTATCTGAATGTACTAAGGATAATACTTTTGAAACTTCCATTTATGCATTAATTGCCGGAAGTCGCCATATTATTGATAAAGGCGATATGCGTTTGAATAGTATGTCTATTATAAGCGGTCCTTCCCATTGGGTTGAATTTACCTTTCTTTTTGGAGTTGAGAATTATCGGCGTCGGCGGCAGAGACGAAACTCTCCTCCTTAAAGGTTCTGTCGAACTTTCTTGTTGAAAGCCCTCGACATCCTAGCTTGATAGAACTCAATGCATTGTTGAGCCTCGAGCTTCTCATCTAACATCTCAAGCTCTTGAGGCGTTTGATGTTGTTCTTGATCGTCATCTGTTGAAGAGGCGTCGAAATGGCGAATCTGGATTTCCAGCGGGAGGCGCTTCACACGTAAACCCGAGAGTGCGGGGTGGCTCCGATTGGCGTCGCGTACGGTTGTGCGATATGCGAGTGCTTCTCGAGTTTATCGTCCGGTCTCATTTGTTATTCTTCACAAGCCGACAAAATCTTGATAATCGTCTTGTTGACGCCTCGGCTAATCCATTTCTTCTTTGGATTATAGAACTGTCGGCGAGACATCTTGTATCTTGAACTTTTCATAAAACGATGAAGGAATTGCGATGAATTGGGGACCGTTGTCATGCACAATCCGTCTCGGGACACCATGTCGATAGATGACATGGTGTTTGATAAACTTGACGGCGGTACTTCGCCTTGACTTCTTTTAGCGAGATTGCTTCAGCCCACTTGGAGGTGTCGCTAGAATAAATCGATCGCCTTTGGTGGCGGAGGAAAAATGGGACCTACAGCGTCCATTCCCCATGTCTCGAATGGCGAGGATGTGGCGAAGGATGCAAGCTGCTGCGGAGGTTGATGCATATAATTGGTGAATCGACGCGGCGTGGCATTTTCGTGCGACTCGTCATTAATCATTGTTGGCCAAAGTAGCCCATTCTCGATTCGATCGTAGAGCTTGGGACCAGGCTGGTGTGCGCCATATTCCCCTTCGTGTGCTTCTCGAAGGACCTCTTACCTCTTTGTTCGAGAGGCATCGGAGTAAAGGCCATCATTACCCGGCGATATAACATCACGGGTCTACTATTAAGTAAAAGAATCACGGGAGCTCTTGGCGGATTGACTCTCTCTCCCTCACATCTTACGAGAATATCGTGCAAGACTTAGTCGATGATAGGAGCGCCAATCTCGGGGCTCCAATTTAGTTTGTTAGTGTATACCTCTTTGGTAACTACCCTTCATTTTCTTGTACCTCATCATATATTGAGTGCGAAGTGGTGAGTCTGGCCGTAACTAGTTGCTCGGTCTCGGAAGGTTGTGCTAACGACACGCTAGCGCCGCGGATGCATCGCGTAAAGCGTTTAAAGCGGGATATATTAGATGAAGAACTCTTGAGCGAGTTTGCCATTTCAATTGCTACGATGATAAGAAATTAGATGCGGATTTACGCCGTAGTCTCCGCGGATGCTGTTTAGCTGTCAATTGCGAATAAGCCATATGCGAGATACTCTACCCCCAGCTCCTTGGCGAGTAGATAAGTAGTGTGTTATATTAAACTCGTTATTTGAGCCGGTTCGGTGAGTGAATAAGCACGGGGCATGACATGATTCCTTGGAAACTAAGACAACCCGACTCGTGAAATCTTAGAACATCAGGGGCACTTGCCGTTGGTAGCTTCGAAGCTCCATCAAGTACGGTCGCCATATTTGTTGGTGCGATGTAGTGTTGACCTCGTGGACCGTCAGGAAGATCATCGTATAAGCTCAAGCTGCGCCCGTTATCGGGTTGGCGGCTAAGAGATAAATGCTTGTCCTTTGGCCGACTTTTGTTGTTTGAAATGCAAGTCATATTAGGACAAAACAAAGCCCATTTTGCCAACTCATTGAGGCGGTGAGTCATAAATATTCGGACCAGTTCTGCTGGAGATAACATAAATCGTTTGTCCGACCAAATAGTGCGCATTTTCGAATTTGAACACTAATGCAAACCTTTGCTTCTCAACTCATTGGATATCGGGACTTCGGCACCGACTAATGTCGGCTCGGATAATAGGCTGCACATTAAGTGACGGTGTCATCGTCTTGCGCCGTAAAGGCTCAGCGAATGGCGATCGCTTTGATGTAAATCAAGAGCGGCTTTCTGTATTTGCGGTCGCGCAAGAAACGGGGAGGTTTAGAGAGATATGACTTAATCTCTTCAAATGCCTTTTGGCAAGCGTCATCCCAAATGAATGATCGCCCTTCTTGTTCAACTTAGAAAAGGTTGGCACTTCCTATAGGTTCGATATGAACCGTCGGATGTCAGCTAACCGTCCTTGTAACCCGAGTTCTCTCGATTTCTTGGAGGTTGCATTCTTGAATCGCCTTTACTTTGTCGGGATCGACATGGATTCCTTTGTTGGTGGCAATGAAGCCAAGGAACTTATTTGGACATCCCAAGGAAGGATTTGGCGGATTCATCTTTAGGCGATGGGTTAGCATGAGCTCGAATACCGTTCTAAGATCTTGGATGTGATTTCCATTGTCCGCGACTTTTCCGCGACCAAGTCGTCGGCGTAGCGATGACCGTTTTTAGAGATGATCACGGAAAATTTTAGTCATTGCTTTCGTGATATGTGGCGTAGGCATTTTTGAGCGAGCGGCATGACCGTGTAACATATATACGGTGAAGTTACGAGCGGTGTGTTTGGCATCATCGGGGTGCATCTTGATCTGATTGTAACGAGAAACCATCCATGAATGACATTCTTTCAAATCCACTGCGTATTGTGACTATGACGCCGATGATGGGAAGAGGAAAGTCATCTTTGAACGGCGTTCAAGTCTGCGTAGTGAAACCGGACCCTAATCGAACCATTCTTCTTATTGGCCGGGACTATATTAGCCAATCCAGGATGTTGAATTTCCTTGATGAATCCGATTCTATGAGTTTCTTCACTTCGTCAGCGATTGCACGCAAGATTTGTGGGCGAAACCGTCTTCTTGATTGCTTAGCGGTTTTGACATCCACCTTGATGTTGGCGATGTCACCCGTTAGGGTGAGAGTCTGGCATGTCCTCGTAGCTCGGTGAATACATCGATATACTCACGATTAGAGTGATGAACTCTTCCTTCTCTTCGAGGAAAGAGTATTGCTGATGTTTATGAGCTTAGGATGCTCTTAGTCACCCATATTAACTTTGGACTACTTAGGTCCTTAGTGGGTGGTTCTCTTTGTTCGAATCTATCCCCAAATTGCTCTTTGAGTTGATGGATCCATTGGTCTTCCCATGTTGGCATATCTTCATCATCCTCAATAGTAGCGGGGATCGGCCGTAGCCATATTTGACATCAAAGTCTTGAAAGCTTCTCAGAAGTGGTGTGGAATCCCAAGCCAGAAGAATCGGGCGAATGTAGTCTCCCTCATCGGTGGATTATTATCAATCAACCATGAGCATTCATCTCTGAGGAGGATTAGGTATCCCAATTCTAAATGCGTAGTAGTTATCAGGCTTCCCTTTTGGGACATATGCGCTTTGGGAGTGTGGCGGTAAAATTGCCTTAATCCACACACATCAACTTCGGGATGAGAAAGAGAGCTTAAGGGTACATCGAGTGAAGTCGGAGTCCGCCTAAAGGTTAAGTTCACACGAAGGCTTGACTTTATGAAAGTGTCGAAATCTCCCAAACGGAAGAATTTGGCGAAATGGCCAGAACAAGCCGAACCCGCCGGGTAGGTTTGGTTGGCCCGTCTCGTTGAGATGGTCAATTTTCATATATAATTAGTCCAATTCCGTGATGCGGTTTGAAAGTTCACGACCTGTTCTTACGTAGCGAGCGAGGCTTCGCAAGCCCGAGCTCGACATTGAGCGAGCTCGCCAAGCGGCGGGCTCGACATTGAGCGAGGCTTCGCCCAGCGGCGAGCTCGACATTCGAGCGAGGCTTCGGCAGTCGACATTGAGCAGGCTCGCCAGCTGGCGAGCCGACATTGAGCGAGCTTCGCCAGCGGCGAGGCTCGACATTGAATGAGCTTCGCCAAGCGAGGCTCGGCGTTCGAATGAGGTTAAATCATTCTGTGAGGCTGGCCTACAACATCATTGCGGCGAGGCTCGACATTCATAGAGTTAAGCCTACGGCGGTGACCCTCGACACTTTCGGCCGAGGATTAGCCTATAGCGGTGAACCTCGACCCTCGACATCCAGCAGGTTAGCCTCTGGCGGTGACCCTCGACACTTTCGGCCGAGGTTAGCCTATAGCGGTGAACCTCGACCCTCGACATCAGCAGGGTTAAGCCTCGGATGAACCTCGGCGCTCAACCTCAGCGGTCATATGAGGTTAAGCCCACGGCCAGATTAGCGAGGTTAAGCCGTTAGCCGTTCTTGCGGCGGCCGCGTCATTATGCTTGATCGACAATTCGCAGCGGCGCCGCTTCGTTTAGCAAACCACGAGGCCATTGTCGAGCCACGGACTGGCGTTTGGTGGCTCAGCGCGATGGGAGGGTCATTAACCCTCATAGAGTGACAATAGAAGTGATTACACCCTTAAGCCCATATAAATAGTTGAAAGCCAACAAAGAAAGTGGCAAGGCTGAGGAAAGAAAAGTTTGAGAACCACAGTCAACACTTGCGTGCCCAAGAGATTAGAACCTCTTCAACAACCTCTAGATCAACGCGGCCGGATCACGATGCGTCAGCGGGAAGCAACCTCGACTTCGAGCATGAGTGAAGTCCTCTATGCCACGAACCCATACAAAGAAGTCAAATCAACCTTCTCTTCCTGCATGTCGGGAAAATTTGATTGTAACAATTTCATTCAATCAATAAACATTTTTCGACCCTCTGAAGAAGCGACCCAGATGGGAGCAACCATTCATTAGATGGCTGGTGGTGGCATAATGGAGACAAAGTTGCGTTGGAACAGGAGTTCAAACCTTGGTCATTGAATTTGATCGAGTAAGTGCGAGGAGTTCCTCTCCTCAGGGCATCTAGCCCGGTAAAGGCACATAAGTGTCGTCGAGTCTCGTATGAGACTTCAGCCCCGTGGCTTTTGTTGAATCCTCGAGTGAACCTCGTGACAGCCTCTGTCTCTCAGGGCGAGGCTCCATGCTTGGCCGGGCTAAGAAGTGGGTTGTTAAGCAACCCAAGTCAGCACCGGATGTTGTTAGCCAAGTTTTGGCTTACGGCGAGCCTCGCTACGCCTATGGGGAGACAGAGCCTACTAGCGGTTCCCTATCGGTAGCGCCCGGAACAGCGTCGTGGCGAGAACGCTTCGCCCGATGTGCTCGAGCTTTGGTCTCCGTTGGATGGATTCCACTATCGTCAGAAGAAAGCCCGGCGAACCTGCGTCATCATCAAGAGGTTCATTGAAACAAGGCAGTGTGGCAGTGCGAGCCTGTCCCGCGTGGCGAACGTCGCCCGGCGAACCTGCGCCCCAGCTGCGAACCTGCGTCCACAAGGCGAGCGTTAAGCGAGTGAACCTGGATCCACAGGCGGCGTCGCTGACCCCAAACCTCCGTTTACATGGCGAACCTGCTACCTGGCGTGGGGTCCCCTCAAGAAGTGTCGACCCTCATCAAAGTGGCGAACCTGCGCCTACAGCGAGTCCCCTTGAAAGAGATGAGCCTCGTGCGCTTAGCGAATCTGCCCGACAGCGTGATGAGCGTCGCTCGTTGTGAACCTGCGTCATGGCAAGCGTCGGAATGGCGAACCTCGCGTCAACATGAGGTCCATTAAGGCGGATGAACTTAGCTCGGATGGCGAACCTGCGCCATAAGCCGCCGCCCGAGCGAGAGTAGCAACCTCGCGGGTTAAGCGGCTTCGACTTCGGGAAGCCCCTCTCCGCAGCGGCTCATTTTTGAGAATCAGCGGGGTACACCCACTTCCGATCTCCGTGATTATCTCACCGCATAGCGCGATGCCAATCAAATGCGTCTCATTAGCGTGAAGCTCATCTCTGCGTCTGGCGCTAATGTTCATCAGCGCATCGGCCGGTTTTGAGCGGTTATCGACCCGTCAACTAGGCGGCGGTTCCACCGTAAAAGGCAAAGCGGCGTGAGGTCATGGAGTGACCATTAACATGGTTGGGAGGAGCAAGACCCGATAGCGATCTGAATAAATCGACGAGTACTCCCGAGGTTCACGCGCATTAATCAATAGCCAAAGTATCGAAGCACCGTCTTGGCACCCGGTGGCAATCCCGTTTGATTATAGCGGTTGGTGGGGTCCTTCGAAGAAGAGAACTACGCCGCCGCTACCTCTCAACCGCCGAATGCGATTTGGTGTCGGGCCGGTGTCCTCATGGCGAGCGAGAAGAAGTGACCACGAAGGATCGAGAGCAACAAGCTACTATTCTTGCTCAACAAGAATCTATCGTTTAGAAATGATGATGGAAAAACTTGTAAGCAAGAACAAGATAGGCGAGGAGGGTCAAATCGGCGAGAAGAGGCTGGGACCATGATGCTATCGGTGTCATCGGAAGTCAAATCCACACGAAAGAACAAGATCAAATATTGCGGGTTTCCAAAGGCGTTTGGATGCTCTCAAACTCCAAAAGGCGGATCCAAGAATTGGGGGTGGCGAGCCCTACCATAGAATGGGGCGATGTCCCATATCCTCGAAATTCAAACCACTTAACACAGTGCGATTCGGCGGGAAAAGTTCTCCGTCCGCGGCACATCTATTATTTCAAGCGCCAAGCCGGACATATAGCAATTACGATCCTATTATGACCGGTTATTCATTAACACTCTTAAAGAATCGCCTTGAATGGTTTGAAGGTTAGAGCTAGTTCTGTCGCTCTTGGAAAGATTTGCAAAGGCTTTTTATGGCCCGATTTTTTGATGATGACACTGAGGTGTCTATGGCCACTTTGTTGGCCGAAAAGCAAAAGAAGACGGAGTCCGTCAGCACTTTCGTCAAGCGATTCCGGAATCAGTCCTTGCATTCCCGGGACCAAGCCTCGGAAGCGACATTCATCGGGATGTGCAGAGCCAACCTCTCGATCAACATACTTTCAAAGATGGGTGCAGTTGAAGCACACTCTTGGAGAGAATTGGTGAGGCAGGGCGAACAAGTTGAGAACATGCTTATGAGGATCGAAGCCGAGGAACCCCAGGATTCTCGTCATAAAAAGGGGGGTAATCAGAACAATTTTATTCCCCAAAAGCAGTCGAAGGGGAAGGAGACTTTGGCCGTGGAGACCCAACCTACTTCGAGACCCTTCAAGCAGAAATCGAATGTTTTTGACAGCCGTCCTCAGAGGAAGTATGACTTTAAGGATGACCAGGTCATACCAATCCTTAAAACTTTACTCAAAATGAACAAGATCACGCTCCCGGAAATGAGGAAGCCGGAGGAAGCTTCAAGGACGGATGATCCAAAATACTGCATGTACCATCGAATGGTACACACCACGGCTGGGGTCATGCTACGTTTTGAAGGACAAGATCCAAGTCCTGTTAGAGGCAGGTGTTATGACTCTGCGAGAGGATCAGAAGAAGGTGTCTGCAAACATGATCGCCCTCCAATTTGGTGATTTTTCGGAATTCCAAGTGCAAGATGGAGTAAAGCCAATCCCTCAAGCGGAAGCCAGAGTTGTGAACTTTGACCCCCAGCAACGGGAAACACAAGGTATGGTTCCTTACACTACGCCGAAAGGCGAAATTATGTGGGTTCACCCTGACTTGTTATCAGACGAACAATGGACTTCTTCAAAATCCAAGGGAAGACTTATGAGCCTCTGCTGCACGGAAAGGAGCAAGTCGATGACTCCGTGAACAATATACCGGCGTTGCCACGAGGTGGAAAAGAGTTCTTAAGGGAGTATCCCGAGGCAACACCCGGTGTAGCAGTAAAGGAGCCAGTTGGTGGGTCCAAGACAAGGGACATCCGCTACAACAAAGCACTCAGGAAGAACGCGCCTGAAACTTCAAAGGCCCCCTTCCAGTTCGATGTGTTAGCCCAACTCTCCAACATCGGCGAGGATCACTTTATTTGAACTCTTGCGGCTTTCTCAATCTACGGAGAAGCTCTGCGAGAAGCATTGGTGAACAGCCTTTCTGCTCATTTCCCAGCTCCAGAAGTTTGCGCCCAATGTCACCAGGTCTTCAAGGGGCCAATACCTTGCATTACCTTCTCCTCGGAGGACATACAAGTGAAGAACGAAGCATGATAGGCCATTATACTTTACTGTTACATGGCTCTGTCAGAATCAGCCCGAGCTCAAGTGGACCGGGATGCATTGAGTATCATCATTGAGAATTATACAACATCTTGGGATACGGTTGCATCGTTTAGCGGCGACCAGGGACTACCATCTCGGTTTCAATGCCACCAATTCGTCCCTTGGGCAAGATCAAACTCAAATGCCAAATAGGAGACTTGAAGGCGGATGTCACTGTATGTCATCGGCGGATACATCTTACAATTTGCTCTTAGGTGACCACGGATCCACGAAAACTTGTCGTCCCATCACGTTGCATCAATGCATGAAATGCGTGAAGCGAAGAAGGTGGTTAAAACATTAGTCGCGGAAGGCAACCGTTCAAGGGGTGGAGAATTATTTCGATTAGTCCACTACCTTGAGGAAGGGCTCGATGAACCAGTCGAGGACTATGGCAGGCGGAAATGGTAAGTCGAACAAGGAGTTGTTTTCAATGATGTAAAATCTTTTTGTAATCGATCTGAATGATCACGATGTGATATGTCGTTTTTCAATGAAGATTATGATTTAGCTTCACCTCGAGTGTTAAAAGTCATCTTGACTTAATGTCGAGAAATACGCCCGCGGTTGTATCTTTGAACCTACATTACACATGCCAATTGATTAGAATGGTTCATGATGACCCAAAGGCATAATAACTCTTATGGCGGTTTTGTGGTACCGGCGGGGATAGTGATCGGAAAGACATTATCTTTGGGCGAGGTCAATGAACCATTACAAGCCAGAAGTGAAACAACCCCAAGCAAAGAAAAAGAACCCCAACTTTCATATTTCTAGGCGGTACAACATTTGATGAAGAAAATGGGGTATGACTTTCTTAGCAAAGAAGGACTAAGCTACGGAAGAGGTATCAAGACACCAATCCGATCTTCTTATGTCGGAGTCGGCTGATGATTATTATCATAAAACTTCGTAAAGGGTTGGGATATGAATCACCATCGTACTTTCGTGGCATGTCGAGGCCCGGAAGCGATTGAGCACTCATCGTCTGCAGAGCAGTTTCACAGGATTCGAAGTCGATCACAGGACATGAATTCCGGTCCACGATGGCCAATATGGCTGCGGCCGATCAACTTGAGATTCAAGAGGATGATCGAGTTGTCATTATTGAAGATCCGCTAAGTCAACATTTCGGGATGCGGTGGGAACATCGTTTTGAGCAGCGAGCCGCCAGATGACAAAATAGTCAGAGTAAATATGGGGGAATGAAGCTAGTCCAAAACCCATATTTATAGCGATAGTTTGACCACTAAGGAAAAGAGAGAACCTCATCGCTTTGGTACAAGAATACATCGATGTCTTACGGCTTGGAGTTATGAGGATATGCACGGCTTAGACCCTCAAGTGGCTATGCACCACCTTAATATCAAACCCGGTGCTAAGCACGTTAAAGCGACAGCGGCGATTTTCCCCTCAAGTCATGAAGGCCATCGAGAAAATTGAGAAGCGTCGGCGGGGTTCATTGGGAGGTTCAACACCGGTGGGTAGCCAACATAGTACCGTTTTGAAGAAAAATGGGCGAGATCCGGCCGTCGTCAATTCACAGATTTAAATTTAGCATGTCAGAAAGATGATTTTCCTCTACCAATCCACGGATCTCATTATCGACAACACATGCGGATTGAAAGGATGTCTTTTATGGATGGCTTTTAGGGATACAATCGAGATCAAAATGCACCCGATGATGAAAAGCCTGCGCTTTCGAACACCGTCGAAATATCTTGTTATCTGATTATGCCTTCGGCTTGAAAAATCACGGGGGCTACATACCCGGTATGCCATGACCACTATCTTCGAAAACATTTGCGGAAGGCGGTAGAATCTCACATGAGGCGATTTGGTGGTCAAAATTAAGCCACAAAAGTGATCATTTACGACTTGAGGGCGACATTTGAGATAATCGCGGGCTCATCGGTGAAGATAACCAACTAAGTCTTTTAAGGGATGGCTAGCGGCAAATTTCTAGGGTTCATGATCACGGCCGAGATGGTATCGCCTCGACCGGACAAAGTCGAGCTATCCAAGAACTTCCACCTCCTAGAAGCCTCGAAGCCGTGGTCTCCAAAGGCGTTTGGCTTACATTCATGATTCATTTTCAATTTATCGAAGTGTCAACCATTCTCGAAGCTCATGAAGAAAGGTGTATCGTTAGTTTGGGATGAAGATTGTAGGAAGGCATTGAGGAGATCAAAACATATCTTTCTAATCCCCTGTGTTAGTTGCACCTAAATCGGAAAGCCCTTCGATTTACATCAGCCTTCTGAGTATCGCGTTAGCGAGTCTTTGCACGGGGCGATGACAATGGCCCGAGCGAGGCGTCTATTACCTCGATAGGACAGCAGTCGAGCGAATATCGATATCCTCCCATTGGAAGGAATGTTTGGCTTTGGTCTTAGCCATCAAAGATGCGGCACTATCTAGTGGGACCGAGACCATACCGTCATCTCAATATTGACCCTATCACGGTATTCATGACCCGGCTGTACGTTGAATGGTCGAATGGCTAGATGGGCATTGTTGTTATCTCGATCGACATTCACTTCAAACCTCGAGGCGATGAAGAGGTCAAGGCGTGTGTGATCTCATGGCTAACCATCCATTAAAGGGAAAGTCGAATTGTATCAAGACATGCACGATGAACCTTATGAAGCTAATCGGTCTCTAAGGAGCAGTATGGCGGTTGTTCTTTGTGAACCTCGAGGGCGACCCGGCGGTCCGTTGTAGCGGAGTGGGGTAGATATCTCCACAAAACCACGTGATACCACGAGCGTATGCGTTATCGAACCATGCACCAATAGCGTGGCGGTATAATCGTTATTGATTGGTCTCGACATAGCCAAACACTTGGCGTGAAGCACCTTGAAGCATTTGGGGATTCACGGCTAATTAAATAAAATAGCTAAGAGGAAGTCACGAAGTCGGGCGAGGACCTTATCCCTCATCATCACGTGACCATGACTTTAGGTGACTCCTTTGAAAGTTTTACATTGATCATGTACGGCTTGCTTGAGAACACTTGTCGGAATCTTGGCGGCATCTCTTCGCATTCCTACGTAGCCACGAGAACCTTTCAGTTATTGTGTCTAGTCGGCAACTATTTCGGCCAAAATATGCATTCTGAGATCCAGCGGTCGAAGAGCGAGCCTAAACCACTTGAAGCACGGCGGTTCCGATCATCGACTATGTCTTGCATGGGATATTGCCGAAGACATAAAAGAAAGTCGATTCGTCGGCGAGCATCAAGATTTTACTATGATTCCCAATTACTGGACTTTGTATAGAAGGTCATATGATGGAGTTCTTGCCCGATAATGCAAACTAAGGAAGCGAGCAAGTCTTGAAAGAAGCTCATGGCGGTGTTTGTGGAGCACACCAACTGGACCCAAGTTATGGGATGAGTGCGTGGGCTTCGGTTATTATTGGCCGACAATGGTGAGGGATGCCGTGGCTATGCTAAGCGATGCCATGCGTGCGGATACATGCTAATTACCTTCACCACCTCAGGAATACTTGCATCCTACGCCCGTCGGCCATTTGAAGCGTGGGGAATGGATATCGTCGGTCCAATTTCTCCACCTTCTTCAAAGGACATCGCTTCATATTGGCGATAGCGATTATTTCTCAAAGTGGGCGAAGCCGTTCCGTTGAGATTGGTCAAGACAAGTGATGTGATCAAATTTGTTAAACATCATGTCATATATACCGTCACGAGTCTTGGCGGTGTCCCGCGATAATGGTCCTTAATTTGTCGGTCATGCCTTCCGCGATTAGCGATAAATTTCAAATCGGAATCTAGCATCAGCGGCTTACTACCCGCGCGAATGGACAAAGTGAAGCTTTTAATAAGGCGATCATTAAGATCCTTACTAAGATGGTCTCTTCAAACAAGAAGGATTGGAGCGACAAGGCTGGGGCCAAAGCACGTGGGCTTCTGTACCGCGGTTGCTTGCGCCAACGGTACCACCCCATATTCTACGGTTTATGGTTGTGAAGCCATTTTACCGTTAAATTCAAATCCCATCGCTTGAATGGCTATCCACGGAATGACAACAGGAAAATCATCGCCGGGCCTTGAAGGCTTGAAATCTTTGGATGGCGATTACGGGCTCAACGGCACATCGAGCTTTATCGGACCAGTTTCTAAAGCATTTGACAAGAAAGTCCGATGTCGTATTTTCAAGGAAGGCGACCTCGTCCTCATTTGTCCGGCCTTAATGATTTTGAATTCCAAAAAGGGAAGTTCGAGCCAAAATGGGAAGGACCATTAGTGGTGCGTTTATTTCGAATGGAGCATCACAGTCCTAACCAATCAAAGGTGACAAAATCATGATGCCTATCAGCGGTAAGTTTACGAAAAGTACTACGGTAGTCTTCTTTCAAACTCCCATTAAGTTATCATGTTACGGTCATCATATAACTAATTTCCTCCAAATTCCCCAATCCTGCGTCAATAGGATGGCGGGACCTAAAACTATCATGTTAACAATCACCTCGATGAGTTCCCTCGAGTTCCCTCAGTCAATCCTCTCAAGCGGGATGGCGGGACCCTCTCTTGTCATGATAATATTACACCTCGACAAATTAACTTGCTAATCCTCTTCAATGGGATGGTGAGTCCTCAAAGTTGCCCCAATAAATAAATTCTTGTCGGGTTAACAATCACCTCGACAAACTCCCTTCCAATCCTCGTCAATAGGGTGGTGGGTCCACATACTGTCATGTTAATAATTACCTTTGATAGTCCGATCCTTTGTTGTTATACTCTCCGTCGAACAACGTGATTGCTTCTTGTCGCGATCGTTATACTTTTATGTCAGCGAGCGATTCGATCATTTTACGAATAGTGGCCTACCATGCGATGTGCCTCTATTTTAGCCATAGTCGTTATACTCCCATGTCAGCGAGCGACTCGGCTAACTCAGCAGTCATTTTCCTCTAAATGATTTCGTTCGTAATCCTTGTTGTTATACTCTCCGTCCGAACAAGCGTGATTGCTTCTTGATCGCGATCGTTATACTTTTATGTCAGAGCGATTGATCATTTCGAATAGTGGCCTACCATGCGATGTGCCTCTATTTTAGCCATAGTCGTTATACTCCCATGTCATTGAATGACTCGGCTAACTCCGTGAAGTCATTTTCCTCTAAATGATTTGGCTCGTAATCCTTGTTGTTATACTCTCCGTCGAACAACTTGATTGCTTTTTATCGCGATCGTTATACTTTTATGTCGAGAACGATTCGATCATTTCTGAATAGTGGCCTACCATGCGATGTGCCTCTATTTCAAGCCATAGTCGTTATACTCATGTCCACTGAGCGACTTGACTACTCCCACATGATCATTCCTCTAAATGATTTTGTTAAGTAATCCTTGTTGTTATACTCTCCGTCTTGAACAACGATTGCTTTTGATCGCGTTATACTTTTATGTCAGCGAGCGATTCGATCATTTCCACATGATGGCCTACCGGCGATTTGCCCTTATCTTTTAATCCAGCGCCTTGAGCGGCTAAGGATAGAGGGAGATTTTAGCACTAAGCCTAAAAGAAACTCCTGCAAAACTCACGTCTTGAGGGGAAAAGTATGGCTAGCCGATTCAAGCGGTGTCGGTAAAGGCACGTCAAATCCGTTGATTTGGGGTTTGCTAAAAATCCTAGAAGGCGATCATTAGGCTGCAAGTGAAGAATCCAAATGCGAGTGCTCGATTAGCGTCGCGTCTGTTGTGCGATATGCGAGTGCTTCTCGAGTTTATCGTCCAGTCTCATTGTTATTCTTCACAAGCCGACAAAATCTTGATAATCGTCTTGTTGAGCGCCTCGGCTAATCCATTTCTTCTTTGGATTATAAGTGTCGGCGAGACATCTTGTATCTTGAACTTTTATAAAACGATGAAGAATTGGCGATGAATTGGGGACCGTTGTCATACGATCCGTCTCGGGACACCATGTCGATAGATGACATGGTGTTTGATAAACAATGATGGTCTTGCTTGACTTCTTTTTGCCCATTACTTGGAATGTCGGTGTCGCTAGAATAAACGATCGCCTTTGGTAGCGGAGGAAAAATGGGACCTAGCGTCCATTCCCCATGTCTCGAATGGCGGGATGTGGCGAGAAGGATGCAGCGCTCACGGAGGTTGATGCATATAATGCGTGAATTTGACGCAGCGTGGCATTTCGGCGTGCGACTCGTCATTAATCATTGTTGGCCAAAAGTAGCCCATTCTCGATTCGATCGTAGAGCTTGGGACCGAGGTGGTGTATATTCGCCGTGCTTCTCGAAGGACCTCTTACCTCTTTGTTTGAGAGGCATCGGAGTAAAGGCCATCATACCCCGTGATATAACATCACGGGTCTACGTGTGGTAAAAGAATCTTGGAGCTCTTCGCGGATTGACTCTCTCTCCCTCACGTCTTACGGAGAATACCGTGCAAGGCAGTCGATGATAGGAAAGCGTAATCTCGGGGCTCCAATTTGGTTTGGGTTGCATATACCTCTTTGGTAACTACCCCTTCATTTTCTTGTACCTCATCATATATTGGTGCGAAGAGGTGAGTCTGACCGTAACTAGTTGCTCGGTCTCGGAAGGTTATGCTAGACGCTAGCGCCCTTGATGCATCAGCGTAAAGTTTAAAGCGGATATATTCGATGAAGAACTCTTGAGCGAGTTTGCCATTTCAATTGCTACGATGATAAGGAATTAGATCGGATTTCGACTTAGTAGTCTCCACGGATGTTTAGCGTCATGCGAATGCATCGCCATATGCTTGAGATACTCTACCCCACTCCTTGGCGAAACTAAGCCGATAAGTAGTGTGATATTTGACTCGTTATTGGAGCAAGGTTGGTGAGTGAATAAGCACGGGGCATGACATGATTCCTTGGAAACTAAGACAACCCGACTCGGCGGAAATCTTAGAACATCGGGGGCACTTGCCACGTTGGCTTCGAAGCTCCATCAAAATACAATCGCCATATTTGTTGGTGCGATGTAGTGTTGACTTCGTGGACTTCGTCAGGAAGATCATCATATAGCTCAAGCTGCGCCGTTGTCGGGTTGGCACCAAGAGAAATCGCAATCGCTTGTCCTTTGACCGACTTTTGTTGTTTGAAATGCAAGTCATATTGGACAAGAGCAAAGCCCATTTTGCAGCGCCAACTCATTGAGGCGGTGGGTCATAAATATTCGGACCGGTTCTGGCTGGAGATAACATAAATCGTTTGTCCGACCAAATAGTGCGCATTTTGAATTTGAACACTAATGCAAGGCCTTGCTTCTCAACCATTGGATATCGAGACTCGGCCGCAGACTAATGTCGGCTCGGATAATACTTACTTTGTTCGTGACCGTGTCATCGTCTTGCGCAAGTAAAGCAGCGAATGGCGGTCGCTTTGATGTAAATCGAAGCGGCTTCACGACTGCGGTGCGACAAACGGGGAGGTTTAGAGATATGACTTAATCTCTTCAAATGCCTTTTGGCAGCGTCATCGAATAAATGACACGCCCTTCTTGTTCAACTTAGAAAAGGTTGGCACTTCGGATAGGTTCGATATGAACCGTCGGATGTCATAACCGTCCTTGTAACCCAGTTCTCAGATTTCTTGGAGGTTGCAATTCTTGAATCGCCTTTACTTTGTCGGGATCGACATGGATTCCTTTGTTGGTGGCAACGAAGCCAAGGAACTTGCCTTGGACATCCCAAGGAAGGATTTGGCGAGGATTCATCTTTAGGCGATGGGTTCGCATGAGCTCGAATACCGTTCTAAGATCTTGGATGTGATTTCCATTGTCCGCGCTTTTCACGACCAAATCGTCGGCGTGCGATTCGACCATTTTGGAGATGATCTGGAAAATTTTAGTCATTGCTGTTGATATGTGGCCCGGCATTTTCAGGCGAGCGGCATGACCGTGTAACAATATATATACGGTGGAAGTTACGAGGCTTTGTGTGTTTGGCATCATCGGGGTGCATCTTGATCGATTGTAACGAAACCATCCATGAATGACATTCTTTCAAATCCACCGTATTGTGCGACTATGACATCGGTGATGGAAGAGGAAAGTCATCTTTGAACAGCGTTCAAGTCTCGTAGTGGAACCTGACCCTAATCGAACCATTCTTCTTATTGGCCGGGACTATATTAGCCACCCAATCCGGATGTTGAATTTCCTTGATGAATCCGATTCTATGAGTTTCTTCACTTCGTCAGCGATTGCGCAAGATTTGTGGGCGAAACCGTCTTTCTTGGTTGCTTGCCGGGTTTGACATCCACCTTGATGTTGGTGATGTGTCACGTTAGGGTCGAGTCTGGCATGTCCTCGTAGCTCGGTGAATACATCGATATACTCCTGATTAGAGTGATGAACTCTTCCTTCTCTTAGAGGGAAGAGTATTCTGATGTTTATGAGCTTAGGATGCTCTTAGTCACCCATATTAACTTTGGACTACTTGTCCTTAGTGGGTGGTTCTCTTTGTTCGAATCTATCCCCAAATTGCTCTTTGAGTTGATGGATCCATTGGTCTTCCCATGTTGGCATATCTTCATCATCCTCAATAGTAGCGGGGATCGGCCAATAGCCATATTTGACATCAAAGTCTTGAAAGCTTCTCAGAAGTGGTGTGGAATCCCAAGCAGAAGAATCGGGCGAATGTCAGTCTCCTCATCGGGTGGATTATTATCAATCAACCATGAGCATTCATCTCTGAGGAGGATTAGGTATCCCAATCCCTTCTAAATCGTAGTAGTTATCAGGCTTCCCTTTTGGGACATATGCGCTTTGGGAGTGTGGCGATTAAAATTGCCTTAATCCACACACATCAACTTCGGGATGAGAAAGAGAGCTTAAGGGTACATCAGGTGAAGTCGAGTCCGCCTAAAGGTTAAGTTCACGAGGCTTGACTTTATGAAAGTGTCGAAATCTCCCAAAGGAATTTGGCGAAATGGCCGAACAAACCGAACCCTTGGTAGGTTTGGTTGGCACCGTCTCGTTGAGATGGTCAATTTTCATATATAATAGTCCATTCCGGCGTGCGGTTTGAAAGTTACGACCTGTTCTTCGTAGCGAGCGAGGCTCGCCAGCGGCGAGCTCGACATTCGAGCAGGCTTCATGGCAGCGACATTCGACGAGCTCGCCAACAGCGAGGCTCGACATTCGAGCAGGCGCTTCAAGCGGCGAGCTCGACATTGAGCGAGGCTGCCAGCGGCGAGCTCGACATTCAGCAGGCTTCATAGCGGCGAGTCGACATTAATGAGGCTGCCAAGCAGCGAGCTCGGCGTTCGAATGAGGTTCGTCATTGCGGCGAGGCTGCGCCTACAACATCATTGCGGCGAGGCTCGACATTCAACGAGAGTTACGCCTGGCGGTGACCCTCGACACTTTCGACCGAGGTTCGCCTATAGCGGTGAACCTCGACCCTCGACATCCAACGAGGTTAGCCTACAGCGGTGACCCTCGACACTCGTAGAGGTTAGCCTAGCGGTGAACCTCGACCCTCGACATCCAGCAGAGTTCGCCTACGTGGTGAACCTCGGCGCTCAACCTCAGGTCATATGAGGTTAAGCCCGCGACGGCCAGTTGCCGAGGTTAGCGTTCGCCGTTCTTGCGGCGCCCGGCGTCCTATGCGATCGACAATTCGCAGCGGCGCCCTTCTTGTAGCAAACCACGGGCCATTGTCGAACACAGACCTGGCGTTTGGTAGCTCGGCACGATGGGAGGGTCATTAACCCTCATATGAGAGTGACAATAGGGGTCGATTACACCCTTAAGCCCATATAAATAGTTGAAAGCCAACAAAGAAAGGTGCAGGCTGAGGAAAAGTTTGAGAACCAGAGGTCAACACTTGCGTGCCCAAGAGATTAAGAACCTCTTCAACAACCTCTAGATCAGCGACCCCGATCGATGCGTCAGCGAGGAAGCAACCTCGACTCGAGCATCGAGTGAAGTATCCTCTAGCCACCAAGAACCCATACAAAGAGAAGTCAAATCAACCTTCTCTTCCTCACATGTCGGAAAAATTTGATTGTAACAATTTCATTCAATCAATAAACATTTTTCGACCCTACGAAGATGGCGACCACAGTGGGAGCAACCATTCATTCCGATGAACTGGTGGTGGCGCAATCAGACAAAGTTGAAGTTGGAACCGAGGTTCAAACCTTGGTCATTGAATTTGATCAGAGTAAGTACGAGGAGTTCCTCTCCTCTGGGGCATCTAGCCCAGTAAAGGCACGCAAGTGTCGTCGAGTCTCGTATGAGACTTCAGCCCCCGTGGCTTTTGTTGAATCCTCTCGAGTGAACCTCGGCGGCGACCTGTCTCAGGGCGAGGCTCCAAAAGCTAACTTGGCCGAGGCTAAGAAGTGGGTTGTTAAGCAACCCAAGTCAACCGGATGTTGTTAGCCAAGTTTTGGCCGAGCCTCGCTGCGCCTATGGGGAGACGAGCCTACTAGCGGTTCCCTATCGGGGCGCCGGACAACGTCGTGGCGAAACAAACTTCGCCCGTGTTGCGAGCTTTGGTCTCGTTGGATGGATTCCACTATCGTCGAGAAAGCCGGCGAACCTCGTCATCATCAAGGGTTCATTGAGAAACAAGGCGAGTGTAAGCCCGACTGCGAGCCTGCGTCCGCGTGAAACGTCGTGGCGAACCTCCGCTAGCTGCGAACCTCGTCCACAAGGCGAGCGTGCCTTGGTGTGAACCTCGTCCACAAGGCGGCGTGCGCCCGACCCAAACCTCGTTTACATGGCGAACCTGCGCCTGGCGTGGGGTCCCCTCAAGAAGTGTCGACCCTCATCAAAGTGGCGAACCTGCTGAGGTCCCCTTGAAAGAGATGAGCCTCCGTGCCTTGGCGAATCTCGCCCAACGTGATGAGCGTCGCTCTGTTGGCGAACCTCGTCATGGCAAGCGTCGGAATGGCGAACCTCGTCAACATGAGGTCCATTACGAGCGGATGAACCGGCTCGGATGGCGAACCTGCGCCATAAGCTTAGCGCCGAGCGAGAGGAAGTGGCAACCTCGCCGAGGTTCGCCAAACTTCGACTTCGGGAAGCCCCTCTCCGCAGGCTCATTTTTGAGAATCAGCGGGGTACACCCACTTCCGATCTCCGTGATTATCTCACATAAGCGATGCCAATCAAATCGGTCTCATTCTTTGTGTGAAGCTCATCTGCGATCGCGGCCTAATGTTCATCAACGCATCGCCTTCGGTTTTGAGCGGTTATCGACCCGTCAACTAGGCAAGGGTTCCACCATAAAAGGCAAGCGGCCCGTGAGGGTCATGGAGTGACCATTAACATGGTTGGGAGGGCGGGAGCAAGACCCGATAATGATCTGAATCGTCGACCCGAGTACTCCAGGTTCTGGCGCATTAATCAATAGCCAAAGCCTATCGAAGCACCGTCTTCGCACGATGACAATCCCGTTTGATTATAGCGGTTGGTGGGGTCCTTCGAAGAATTGGAGAACTACGCCATCGCTACCTCTCAACCCGAATCTTGATTTGGTGATCGGGCCGGTGTCCTCATGGCGAGCGAGAAAAGAAGAGATGACGAAGGATCGAAGAGCAACAAGCTACTATTCTTGCTCAACAAGAATCTATCGGTTAGAAATGATGATGGAAAAACTTGTAGGCAAGAACAAGATAGGCGAGGGAGGTCAAATCGGCGAGAAGGCTGCGAGGGACCATGATGCCCAATCGGTGTCATCACGGCGAGTCAAATCCACACCGCGAAGAACAAGATCAAATATTGCGGGATTTCCAAAGGCGTGGATGCTCTCAAACTCCAAGGGCAGTCCAAGGAGGGGTGGCGAGCCATACCCTATAGAATGGGGCGATGTCCCATATCCTCGAAATTCAAACCACTTAACTTTGGTGCGATTCGGCGGGGAAAAGTTCTCCGTCCACGGCACATCTATTATTTCAAGCGCCAAACCGGACATATAGCGAGTGCCGATCCTATTATGACCGGTTATTCATTAGCACTCTTAAAGAGTCGCTAGCCGAATGGTTTGAAGGTTAGAGCTGGTTCTGTCGACTCTTGGAAAGATTTGCAAAGGCTTTTATGGCCCGATTTTTGATGATGACGAGGTGTCTATGGCCACTTTGTTGGCGAAAAGCAAAGGCGGAGTCGTCGGCACTTTAGTCAAGCGATTCGAATCGGTCCTTGCATTCGGGACCAAGCCTCGAGGCGACATTCATCGGGATGTCGCGAGCCAACCTCTCGATCAACATACTTTCAAAGATGGGTGCGGTTGAAGCACACTCTTGGAAAGAATTGGTGGCGAGCGAACAAGTTGAAAACATGCTTATGAGGATCGGAAGAGGAACGAGTTCTCGTCATAAAAGGGGTAATCGAACAATTTTATTCCCCAAAGCGGTCGAAGGGAAGGAGACTTTGGCGTAGAGGCCCAACCTACTTTAAGACCCTTCAGCGAATCGAATGTTTTTGACAGATCCTCGGAGGAAGTATGACTTTAAGGATGAGGGTCATACCAATCCTTAAAACTTTACTCAAAATGAACAAGATCAGCTCCGGAAATGAAAGCGGAGGAAGCTTCAAGGGCGGATGATCCAAAATCTTGCATGTACCATCGAATGGTACACCCGGCAAGGGTCATGCTATTTTTGAAGGACAAGATCCAAGTCTGTTAGGCGAGGTGTTATGACTCTGCGAGAGGATCGAAAGAAGGTTAATGCGCAAACATGATAGCCCTCCAATTTGGTGATTTTTGAATTCCAAGTGCAAGATGGAGTAAAGCCAATCCCTCAGCGGAAGCGAGTTGTGAACTTTGACCCCGGCAGCGGAAACACAAGGTATGGTTCCTTACACTCGTAGAAAAGCGTATGGGTTCACCGTGACTTGTTATCGAGGCGAACAATGGACTTCTTCAAAATCCAAGGGAAGACTTATGTAGCGACCTCTGCTTTGCGGAAAGGAGCAAGTCGATGACTCCGCGAACAATCTATACCGGCGTTGGCCACCGAGGTGGAAAAAGTTCTTAAGGGAGTATCGAGGCAACACCGGTGTAGCGATAAAGGAGCAGGTTGGAGCAAAGAGGACATCCGCTACAACAAAGCACTTTCGGGAAAACGGCGCTGAAACTTCAAAGGCCCCTTCGGTTCGATGTGTTAGCCCAACTCTCCAACATCCGTGAGGATCACTTTATTTGAACTCTTGCGGCTTTCTCTCTATCTGAGCTGCGAGAAGCATTGGTGGACAACGAAGCCTTTCTCGCTCATTTCGAGCTCAGCAGTTTCGCCCAATGTCACGGTCTTCAAGGGGCCAATACCTTGCATTACCTTCTCCTCGGAGGACATACAAGTGAAGAACCCGAAGCATGATAGGCCATTATACTTTACTGTTACATGGCTCTTCAGAATCAGCCGAGCTCAAGTGGACCGGGATGCATTGAGTATCATCCCGTTGAGAATTATACAACATCTTGGGATACCCATGCATCGTTTAGCGGCGACCGGGACTACCATCACGGTTTCAATGCCACCAATTCGTCCCTTGGGCAAGATCAAACTCAAATGCCAAATAGGAGACTTGAAGGCGGATGTCTGCTATGTCATCGGCGGATACATCTTACAATTTGCTCTTAGGTGACCACGGATCCACGAAAACTTGATCGTCCCATCTACGTTGCATCAATGCATGAAATGCGTGAAGCGAAGAAGGGTGGTTAAAACATTGGTCGTGGAAAGGCAACCGTTCAAGGGGTGGAGAATTATTTCCCGATTCCGTCCACTACCTTGAGGAAGGCCGAACCGATGAACCACAGTCGAGGACTATGGCAATGAGGAAATGGCGGCGTAGAGTCGAACAAGGAGTTGTTTTCAATGATGTAAAATCTTTTGTAATCGATCTGAATGATCACGATGGCGATATAAATCGTTTTCAATGAAGATTATGATTTAGCTTACGCGCGGTGTTAAAAGTCATCTTGACTTAATCGAGAAATTGCATACGGTTGTATCTTTGAACCTACATTGCACATGCCAATTCGGTCGTCGTTCATGATGACCCAAAGGCATAATAACTCTTATAGCGGTTTTGTGGTACCGGCGGGGATAGTGATGGAAGACATTATCTTTGGGCGGGTCAATGAACCATTACAAGAGGTGAAACAACCCCAAGCAAAGAAAAAGAACCCCAACTTTCATATTTCGCCCGGTAACATTTGATGAAGAAAATGGGGTATGACTTTCTTCAAAAGAAGGACTAAGCTACGGAAGAGGTATCAAGACACCAATCCGATCTTCTTATGTCGGGAGAATTGACTGATGATTATTATCATAAAACTTCGTAAAGGGTTGGGATATGAATCACCATCGTACTCGTGGCATGTCGAGGCCGAGGCGATTGAGCACTCATCGTCTGCGGAGCAGTTTCACAGGATTAGAAGTCGATGCGGGACATGAATTTCGGTCCACGATGGCCAATATGGTATGACCCGATCAACTTGAGATTCAAGAGGATGATCGGTTGTCATTATGAAGATCCGCTAAGTCAACGGCTTCGGGATGCACGGTGAACATCGTTTTGAGCAAGGCATGCAGATGACAAAATAGTCCGAGTAAATATGGGGGCGAAGCTAGTCCAAAACCCATATTTATAGCGATAGTTTGACCACTAAGGAAAAGGAGAACCTCATGGCTTTGGTACAAGAATACATCGATGTCTTGGCTTGGAGTTATGAGGATATGCACGGCTTAGACCCTCAAGTGGCTATGCACCACCTTAATATCAAACCCGGTGCTAAGCACGTTAAGCAAACAGCGATTTTCCCCTCAAGTCATGAAGGCCATCGAGAAGAAATTGAGAAGCATCGGCGAGGGTTCATTCGGAGGTTCAACACCGTGGGTAGCCAACATAGTACCCGTTTTGAAGAAAAATGGGCGAATCCGACCGTCGTCAATTACGAGATTTAAATTTAGCATGTCGAAAGATGATTTTCCTCTACCAATCCACGGATCTCATTATCGACAACACATGCGGATTGAAAGGATGTCTTTATGGATGGCTTTTAGGGATACAATCGAATCAAAATGCACCCGATGATGAAAAGCACCGCGCTTCCGAACACCGTCGAGGAATATCTTTGTTATCTGATTATGCCTTTCGGCGAAAAATCACGGGGCTACATACCGGCGATGCCATGACCACTATCTTCGAAAACATTTGCGGAAGGCGGTAGAATGCTACGTAGGCGATTTGGTGGTCAAGAGTGCCACAAAAGTGATCATTTACGACTTGAGGGCGACATTTGAGATAATCGGGCTCATCGGTGAAGATGAACCCAACTAAGTCTTTTACGGGGATGGCTAGCGGCAAATTTCTAGGGTTCATGATCACGGCGGATGGTATCGCCTCGACCGGACAAAGTCGAGCTATCCAGAACTTCCACCTCCTAGAAGCCTCGAGCCGTGGTCTCCAAGGCGTTTGGCTTACATTAGCGATTCATTTTCAATTTATCGGGGAAGTGTCAACCATTCGAAGCTCATGAAGAAAGGTGTATCGTTAGTTTGGGATGAAGATTGCTGGAAGGCATTGAGGAGATCAAAACATATCTTTCTAATCCCCACTGTTAGTTGCACCTAAATCGGAAAGCCCTTTCGATTTACATCCGGCCTTCTGAGTATCGTTAGCAGTCTTTAACGGGGCGATGACAATGGCCACGAGCAGGCTGTCTATTACCTCGGTAGGACACGTCGGAGCGAATATCGATATCCTCCCATTCGAAGGAATGTTTGGCTTTGGTCTTCGCCATCCAAAGATGCGGCACTATCTAGTGGGGACGGACCATACCGTCATCTCCAATATTGACCCTATCACGGGTATTCATGACCCGACTGGCGTTGAATGGTCGAATGGCTAGATGGGCATTGTTGTTATCTGATCACGACATTCACTTCAAACCTCGAAGCGATGAAGGGTCAAAGTGTGATCTCATGGCTAACCATCCATTAAAAGGAAAGTCGAATTGTATCAAGACATGCACGATGAACCTTATGAAGCTAATCTGGTCTCTAAGGAGCGGGTATGGCGGTTGTTCTTTGGCCAGACCAGGCGACCCACGGTCCGTTGGCGGTGGGGGTAGTATTGATATCTCCACAAAACCACGTGATACCACGGTATTATGGTTATCGAACCATGCACCAATAGCGTAGCGAGTATAATCGTTATTGATTGGTCTCGACATAGCCAAACACTTGGCGTGAAGCACCTTGAAGCATTTGGGGATTCCGCGGCTAGTCGTAAAATAGCTAAGAGGAGAGCAGAAGTCGAGGCGAGGACCTTATCCCTCATCATCGCGGCGACCATGACTTTAGGCGACTCCTTTGAAAGTTTTACATTGATCATGTACCCGGCTTGAGAACACTTGTGAATCTTGTGGCATCTCTTCGCATTCGCGCTAGCACGAGAATGCTACTCGGCGAGGTTATTGTCTAGTCGGCAACTATTTCGCCAAAATATGCATTACAGATCCAAGCGGTCGAAGGCGAGCCTAAGCCACTTGAAGCCGCGAGGTGGCGGTTCCGATCATCGACTATGTCTTGCATGGGATATTGCCGAAGACATAAAAGAAAGTCGATTCGATTCGGCGAGCATCAAGATTTTACTATGATTCCCAATTCTGACTTTGTATAGAAGGTCATATGATGGGTTCTTGCCCGATGTCGTCAACTAAGGAAGCGAGCAAGTCTTGAAAGAAGCTCATGGCGGTGTTTGTGGAGCACACCAACACGGACCCAAGTTATGGGATCGGCTGCGTAGACTTCGGTTATTATTGGCCGACAATGGTGAGGATGCGTGGCTTATGCTAAGCGATGCCATGCGTGCGGATACATGCTAATTACCTTCACCAACCTCGAATACTTGCATCCTACATACGTCTGGCCATTTGAAGCGTGGGGAATGGATATCGTCGGTCCAATTTCTCCACCTTCTTCAAAGGACATCGCTTCATATTGGCGATAACGATTATTTCTCAAAGTGGGCGAAGCCGTTCCGTTGAGATTGGTCAAGACAAGTGATGTGATCAAATTTGTTAAACATCATGTCATATACCCGTCACGGGGTGCGAAGCGGTGTCCACGATAATGGTCCGCAATTTGTCAGTCATGCCTTCACGCGATTCTGCGATAAATTTCAAATCCGGAATCTAGCATCAACAGCTTACTACCCCGCCGCGAATGGACAAGCTGAAGCTTTTAATAAGACGATCATTAAGATCCTTACTAAGATGGTCTCTTCAAACAAGAAGGATTGGAACGACAAGCTGGGGCAAAGCCTGTGGGCTTACCGTACCACGGTTCGCACGCCAACAGGTACCACCCCATATTCTCTGGTTTATGGTTGTGAAGCCATTTTACCGTTAGAAATTCAAATCCCATCGCTTCGAATGGCGCTATCCACCGGAATGACAACCGAGGAAAATCATCGCCGGCGCTTGAAGAACTTGAAATCTTTGGATGGCGATTACGAGCTCAACGGCACATCGAGCTTTATCGGACCAGTTTCTAAAGCATTTGACAAGAAAGTCCGATTATTTTCAAGGAAGGCGACCTCGTCCTCATTGTCGGCGTAATGATTTTGAATTCCAAAAGAAAGGGAAGTTCGAGCCAAAATGGGAAGGACCATTAGTGGTGGAGTCTGTTTACTCGAATGGAGCATACCGTCTAACCAATCAAGAAGGCGACAAAATCATGATGCCTATCAGCGGTAAGTTTAGAAAAGTACTACCGTAGTCTTCTTTCAAACTCCCATTAAGTTATCATGTTAAGTCACATCGGATAACTAATTTCCTCCAAATTCCCTCGCCAATCCTCGTCAATAGGATGGCGGGACCTATCATGTTAACAATCACCTCGATAGTTCCTCGGGATTCCCTCGTCAATCCTCTCAAGCGGGATGGCGGACCCTCCTTGTCATGATAATATTACACCTCTGACAAATTAACTTGCTAATCCTCTTCAATGGGATGGTGAGTCCTCAAAGTTGCCCCAATCGCAACAAATTCTTGTCGGGTTAACAATCACCTCTGACAAACTCCCCTTCCAATCCTCGTCAATAGGGTGGTGGGTCCACATAACTGTCATGTTAATAATTACCTTTGATAGTCCGATCACTGTTGTTATACTCTCACGTCACTGAACAACGTGATTGCTTCTTGATCGCGATCGTTATACTTTTATGTCACTGAACGATTCGATCATTTCTGAATAGTGGCCTACCATGCGATGTGCCTCTATTTTAGCCATAGTCGTTATACTCCCATGTCACTGAACGACTCAGCTAACTCCGCGAAGTCATTTTCCTCTAAATGATTTCGTTCGTAATCACTGTTGTTATACTCTCACGTCACTGAACAACGTGATTGCTTCTTGATCGCGATCGTTATACTTTTATGTCAGAGCGATTGATCATTTCTGAATAGTGGCCTACCATGCGATGTGCCTCTATTTTAGCCATAGTCGTTATACTCCCATGTCACTGAACGACTCAGCTAACTCCGCGAAGTCATTTTCCTCTAAATGATTTCGCTCGTAATCACTGTTGTTATACTCTCACGTCACTGAACAACTTGATTGCTTTTTTATCGCGATCGTTATACTTTTATGTCACTGAACGATTCGATCATTTCTGAATAGTGGCCTACCATGCGATGTGCCTCTATTTCAACTATAGTCGTTATACTCCCATGTCCCTGAACGACTCAGCTAACTCCGCGAAGTCATTTTCCTCTAAATGATTTCGTTCGTAATCACTGTTGTTATACTCTCCGTCCTTTGAACAACTTGATTGCTTTTTGATCGCGATCGTTATACTTTTATGTCGAGCGATTCGATCATTTCCACATGATGGCCTACCAGGCGATTTGCCCTTATCTTTTAATCCAGCGCCTTGAGCGGCTAAGGATAGAGGGAGATTTTAGCACTAAGCCTAAAAGAAACTCCTCGCAAACTCACATCTTGAGGGGAAAAGTATGGCTAGCCGATTCAAGCGGTAATCGGTAAAGGCACATCAAATCCGTTGATAGGTGAGGGTTTGCTAAAAATCGAGGCGATCATTAGCTGCGGTGAAGAATTCAAATTCTAGGGTTCTTTAGAAGGTTCCTCGCTCGCGTCACGGCGACCATTTTACAAGTCTTCATATCCAAAGTGTTCGGACTCCATTCAACGCATTCAAGTCTAAAACTTTGGAGGGTTTTGTAAGCGTAAAATTGCCTTAATCCCTACACATCAACTTCGGGATGAGAAAGAGCTTAAGGGTCCATCGAGTGAAGTCGAGTCCGCCTAAAGGTTAAGTTCACAGAAGGCTTGACTTTATGAAAGTGTCGATATCTCCCAAACCGGAAGGAATTTGGCGAAATGACCGAGCAAACCGAACCCGCGGGTAGGTTTGGTTGGCTCCGTCTTGTCGAGATGGTCGATTTTCATATATAATTCGTCCAATTCCGGCGTCACGGTTTGAAAGTTACGACTGTTCTTCGTAGCGAGCGAGGCTGTAGCGGCGGGCTCGACATTGACGAGCTGCATGGCGGCCGAGGCTCGACATTAACGAGCTCGCCAAGCGGCTCCGACATTCGAGCGAGGCTTCGCAATCAGCGAGCTCGACATCAACGAGCTTCCATGGCGAGCTCGACATTGAGCAGGCTTCGCCAGCGGCGAGGCTCGACATTGAATGAGCTTCGCCAAAGAAAGCTCGCGTTCGAATGAGGTTCGTCATTGCGGCGAGGCTGCGCCTACAACATCATTGCGGCGAGGCTCGACATTCAACCGAGGTTAGCCTACTGGCGACCCTCGACACTCGACCAGGTTAAGCTATAGTAGTGAACCTCGACCCTCGACATCCAACGAGGTTAGCCTACAGCGGTGACCCTCGACACTTTCGAGGGTTAGCCTATAGCGATGAACCTCGACCCTCGACATCCAAGAGGTTCGCTACAGCGGTGAACCTCGGCGCTCAACCTCAACGGTCATATGAGGTTCACCCCGGCATTGATTAGCGAGGTTCGCGTTCGCCCGTTAACTGCGGCGCCGCGTCCGCCTGAAAGCGATCGACAATTCTGCAGCGGCGCCGCTTCTTGTAGCAAACGAGGCCATTGTCGAACGCTTGACACGGCGTTTGGTAGCTCGGCAGCGATGGGAGGTCATTAACCCTCATATGAGAGTGACAATAGAGTCGATTACACCTTAAGCCCATATAAATAGTTGAAAGCCCAACAAAGAAAGGGCTGGCAAGCTGAGGAAAGAAAAGTTTGAGAACTTCTGAGGTCAACACTTGCGTGCCCAAGAGAGATTAAGAACCTCTTCAACAACCTCTAGATCATCCGCAGCTTCGATCTGATCGTCAACGGGAAGCAACCTCGACTCGAGCATCGAGTGAAGCATCCTCTCGCCACCAAGAACCCATACAAAAGAGAAGTCAAATCAACCTTCTCTTCCTCTGTAATCGGGAAAATTTGATTGTAACAATTTCATTCAATCAATAAACATTTTTTCGACCCTACAGGGAGGGACTCGAGGACCTCGCCCAAAGCATAGACCTTCTCCTTGTGTCAAGTTGTACCCCCACTTCTTCATGATACCCAGTGTTTCTGGACTATATCTGAATGTGTGGAGGATAGGCCCATTGTAATCTTCATCTTCTTCTAAGATGATTAGCGTTGGGCGCATCTCCTTTTAGTAAACCAAGTCTTTTTCACTACTTGATCTTTGCGGGATGACGAGTGTTGTCCCCAAGGAGTCTCGGAACTGCTTTTGTGTAAAGCAAAATGACCGAGTTGGTTGGTGCAACTCTGGATTGTTGTATAAACCTGTCATCACATCATTCAAAGACAAAGGGTACTCTAAATCGTCATTTATTGATTCATGACAATTTGCCAATTACAATGTTCATCGGCGATTCTTCATCGTCAAGATTGATTACAAGGGGTATAATGTTATTTAAAACAAAACCACCACTATAACCAAGCGGGCCGGTATCGGCTTCTTCACCGTTGTCCGTGCCTTGGTAGATGATTGATTTAGGACTCATTACCGTAGAGGAGAGAATCGGTGAAATAATTCTCCATCCTTAAGCGGTTGTTTGTCGCGACCCTGTCTTGACCTCATTATTAGTGTCTACATATTTGAGACGATGAAGAGTAGATGGGACTATAACGTTACCGTGGATCCAAGGTTGACCCAATAATAAGTTATAGGAAGTCTCTGCGTCAATCACATAGCGAGTGACTTTTTAAGTCCCCATTTAGCACTTTATCGGATTTTACCAGCGGCGAGACCGGCTGGTGTTAAATCCGTAGATCACCATGCTGTTGATGCCGGCTACTGGCGAGGATTCCAAGGTGATACATGGTGAGGGGCATGATGCTCTGGCGGAACCGGATCGACTTGGATCGGTTAACTTCACTAGAGCCAATATACCCGTGAAGTATAGCGCCTATCGTGCTTGGAATTCCCGTCGCATATCCTCCTTTGTAAAAGTAATCGGGGAAGTGCTTGGTTGCCAAGTTGCCTTGTTGTGCGAGTTCTTCGGAATCGGCTTGATTTGAGTGAAAGACTTACGAATCGGCTAGAGCCTCTTGTAAAGCTTCGGGTCTCCCGACAATCGAACCTTCGTGAGAGTTATTCTAGCGGGATGTTTGCCAATTGGGCCATGACATGGCGGTATGGAGCTTCGATGTTCGGTCTATCCCTCATCGAGGCGATTGAATCGGGTTGCCGGAGTTGAGCTTCATGGACTGAGGCGTTTCTCCTTTGCTTCATACTTTTCTTTAGCAGTGTTTGCTATTTCTCTGCCAGTGAGAGAATCGTGGCCACCCGTTCGGCGATCTTCGGCGTTTGGGTTTGGAGTTTGGGATACTTGTAGTCGTATTGTGTCCACTCCTTGTGGCAAAGACTTCATGCTCTTCTTGAGCTGGAAAGTCACTACTTCTTCATCGTCCTTCTCTGGAATTGCTGACGGCATGGCATAGTTTTCTTCTTGGACTTCTTTTTGGCGAAGATGTAGTCCAGCGATCGTCTTCCGCAATCGGGGTGGACCCAAAGGATTTCTCCGTTTCGTCGTGATTGTGTGCGAGCCTTCTCCGTTGCGGTGAGGATCCTCATTCACCATCCTCATTCCTACTTTAACGGCGTCGGTTGAAACCAATCAAAGGAACTGATCGAAGCTTATAGAGGCGCATTTGCTCCCACCTTCTTCTCTTTAGAGGGTTTTGGAGTAATGACTCCAACATCGATCAAGGCTGAATCTTGTCCTTGAGATGGTAGCGAACTTTGTAGGATGATGTACCGCCACAGGTAGTGTAGCGATGTAGGATCGTAACCTTGTTTGCCTCCTCTTGGTTTATAATTGGGGCAAGCGGATTTTGTTGTTTTCGAAGGTATTTGAAGATGCAGGAACTTCCTCGTCTTTGAGCGAGTAAGTCTTGGGAAACCTCGAACCGGAAAGGTTTCGATTACGAGTTTGTTGGCGCCATTGGGGCTGCGATTGCGTGTGGTGCGTTGTTGCGGCTTTCTTTGTTGTGGTTGCGGCTTCGAGCGTTTGATTAGCGTCCTGAGACTTTCTTTGGCACTTTACCTGCCGCGTGGCACAAAATTGTTTGTTAGGTGTTAGATTCGGTGGCCTCTTTACGCTTTCTTCCTCTTAAGGAACCTCTCGGCTTGCTCTCCACGAACCTTCAAATCCTTCCACGTTATAGATGGTGCTGTCCCCATTGCTTCAAGCACATCTATCGACAAGTTGTTGTGGCGGTGCGGAGGATGAATTCCTCGTTATCGGATCCGTGTTCATTACCTTGTTAGAATCGTTTGACAAAGATATCCACAGATCTCTCCGTCCTTCTATTTTTCGTGAGTAGCGTCCGATGGATACTTGATGTCGTCATCGAAGAAATTGGAGAAAGCTAGACTCCATGTCGTCCCGGTATGAATGCTCCACGGCTTGAGGCGGTACCAATCGGCGGCCATGAAGGGTACCAACGAATGACCGAACCATCGGGGCTCGTTTCGGATATTACCTCCAAGTGGGACTTGAAGTATATCAGGTGTTGAGTTGGTGAACCCTTCCCATCAAACGGCGTGAAGTTTATTAGGTTAAACTTTGTCGGGTATGGGATTGATTCCCACTCCCTAGGATATGGGCAAGGGATGCGGTTTTCTTCACCTCTTGAGCGGAAATCAATGAGTTGATTTTGCTCTCGAGGTCTTTGATCTTCTCGCTCTCATGAGCGACCACACCTACATTATGCCCAACGTTGCGTGGTTCAGGAGGGTTATCATCCTCTTGTGCTTCCTCTGATGCGAATCATTTGTCATCTTGGTCGGCGTCAATGTCGACTCGATTCACCTCGATGTTTTGTCAAGGCTTGGATCGCTGGTCATGCATTTCTCTCATCGTGCATGGCCATATCCATTTCTAGCTTAAAGTTTTCCGTTGCTTATTCAATGCTTCGTCTAGCATTTTAGCCACTTGATCTACTAATCATAAAGCTTCTTGGGGGCCTCCTTAGCTAGATACGATTGTCGGAGGCCATTGCGAACCAACATCCGGCGCATCATCCTCTGGGTATCCCTCTCGAAGTTTGTCGTAATTGGACCGTCGGATAGTCGGGGCTAAACAAGTTAACGCGATGCGGGATAGTCCGTGACGACGGTTCCTTCTTGGTCATGTTGTTAGTATTGCCGGTAATTCATCATTTGAGGCCTCGCTCTTCTACGAATCGCCTTGACCTAGGTCTTGGTGTTTACGTGGTGAGTCTCTGAAAAGCGATACCCTTTACGGAGCTTCTTGACCACAATTACACTCAGAAACCTTTGTTTTGATAAGCTTGGAGCATAAGCATGGCTGTGTTGGCTTGGGGGAACCTCTTCGAGATTTCTTCGTACCCCCAGTACGATAGTATAACTCGTCGGCATGAGTGCCGGAGTGATCTCCCGTATGTCGGCACGATCTCTCGGGTATAACGCTCTCATCGTCGGATGGCGTCTCCTTCGGATGGGTAGTTTCAGAAAACCGCCAAAGTAACCGCCTTGACTTTCGGTGTGAGCGTGAAGTCTCGGCGGACTCTCGGACTTCGACTTTCAGTCCGGTATGGAGAGCTGTAGGAATCTTCTTGTGGGTGCGACCCCCTACATTAGGAGTGATCCGCGATTCCTTTAATGGACCTAGGCGATCCTTGATGGTAAGCCTACTGGTCGTGGCGAGAATCGGCTTCGTCGAAAGTTTGGATGTAGTCGCCGGAGGTAATTTCGGCGTCGATACAACTTTTGTTGAAGTGCTCACAATTTCTGATTTGAGCAGGCGAGGGCTGGCTTCTTGGCGGCGGGGTTTGGATGCCGAGTTCATCAGTTGAAGCCGGCGGACTTGGGCTTCCAAACTAGCCGGTTGGCGACTTCTTGGCGCCTCCTTCTTCAACTTCGGGCTTGTTGCACCAAAGCCCGTTGCGCTTGCGAGGCCTTGGCGGCGCTCGGATACGCTCTGGCGTAGAACGATTCGTTGGCTTCGGACCCATTCATTTATCGCCGGCTTGTATGAGTCGGCGGCGATCGAACTCGTCTACGAGTCAACACGGACCTTAGATCTACCTCATAGCGGACCCGTCCATTGATTCTTTGCACGGGCTAATTGTTTGCAGCGGCGTCGCCTCGGCGGGCTCTCTTGGAGAGAGTCACAACGCCATTGGCGGAATCGACCCTACGGAATAGGAGTGCGATGGGTTGGCCGTTGTTAAGGTGGGTATCACCGTTGCTGTAGTCTTGGCGGCGGTAGGGTTGGACTTCCTTGCCTCCGCATCGGGCAGTGGGTCTTCGGCGGTGGAGACCATCTTGGACTTGCGGAGGAGTTGGATCGGGCGAGGAGGAGAGATAGCCCTCGAACTTCGTTGGTGGTCATTACTTCGACCTCCTCGATGGCCGGATGAATCGGCGGTTGCGACGGCGGCTTCTTTGTTGAAGCCGTTGGCTCTTGTGGTCGCCCGGCTTGTTCGCTGGGAAAGTCGGTTTGTTATTCATTGCTTGTTGAACTTGTTTTACGGCCGTTGGCCTACAACAAAATTCAAACAAAGAAAAATCGCCTTTTATTTTAAAGTACAATGAAAACAAAATTACAACTTCTTCCTTTTGTGAACAAATGCTTCGGATCTCTATTATCACGGGATCCCGGCTTGTGTGGGTTCTTCGCTGTCGGGGACTTTTATCCGAGTGGACCACCGCGCAATTCGATCCGGTGGAAACCGGGTTTTGGAACTACTGAGGCGTAGAGGCTCGTTTCACGAAGGAAGCGGCCTAAGGGGATCACACTCACGAAGGAGAGGATGCGCCGGGGATCACACTCACGAAGGAGGATGTGGGCGGGTGAGATCTACTAGGAGAAATCCGCAGCTATTAAGCCAGGCCGAATTCGCTTACCTCGCGATTGTAGATCGGCGTTGGTGAACTTCGTGCTCGCGGTGCTGGGCGTATGCGACGGCGTGGATCTCGCGAGAATTCTTCAGAAAATCCCAAAATCCAGCCGAAGTCCCAACTCTGACTGTCCAACCTCTCGAACGGAAGAAGACCCCCCCCCTATTTATAAGATTCGGGGGGGGTTGTGTGCCGGCCACCAAGGTGGCTCGGCCAAAGTGGCCGAGGTAACTCGGTCAGTGGCCGAGGTTCGCCGTTTTCGCCGTTCTGCGTCGTTTTCCGTCGACTTTCTCGGTCTTCCGGACTTAGTTTTCCTCTGGTGATGTCGCTATTGTGCTTGAGTCCGTATCCGATCAACTTTTAGAGCTCAATCGGTTCATTTGCGTTGACAGACTAAGTACGGTTAATTCCGTCTCGTCGACGTTTGAGTTTAGTCAACTCGCCTCGTCGAACTTCGTCATCGGGTTTATTCCACGATACGTCGTTTTGTTGACTCGTACGCCTTGTCGACTCACTCCATGCGTTCGTCGACTCGCTTTATGCGTTTTGCGGTGTAATCACGTCGTCAGCAGTTCTGGGTCGCGTTGTCGGATGGGTCGTCGGTTATCAGCCCACCGTCACGAGTCGCGCTCGGGTACTGATAAGCAATTTTCAATGCTTACAGCCTCACAAAGGAGAACGAAGCGGGGACGTAACATGTGTATGCATGAGGAGATAAATCAATTTTTGAAGCGTCAATCCCCACAAAGGAGGATCGCAGCTCTTCCCAATTGCCTCACGAAGGAGAACGAAGTGGGGGTGTAACGTGTATATGCATGAGAGGATGGTAACGTCGGCTCACCAGCGAATGAGGGAGGCGTGCCTTCAGCAGCGTGGTGGCCGGCCTCGTCGCGAGACCTCGCGATGACATCAGCGTAATGAAAAAGGACAAAATAAAGTCAGATATGCAGTTGAAAATATCAGCAAATTTAGCAAAGAGACCCGTTTGGTCAGGTCGCGGCTTCATGACCATGACCGGCACCAACAGTGCTCGGCTCAACCAAGACCACCAGGCTTCGGGAGAACCAGCGCCAGTGCTCGGCGAGACCGGCGGCGCTGGTTAACGCCCGTTCCTCTCGCCTCATTGTTCCGCCACACCGCATGCGAGACAAAACAAAAAATAGAAGAAGAAGAAAAAATTTATAAAAGTCTCATGTATGTACCTCGTAGTTTGAGAAAGACGAGATGGCACGAGGCGAGATGAAAACAAGAGGGAAAAAGCTCAGAGAAGGGGGCCGGCCTAGGTCAAAACAAAAGAGAGGAGATGGGTATTTATAACAATCCCTAATGAGGCCCAAACCAATTCTAATTAGGACTCTAATCAGCCCCTAATAAGGAGTCCTAATTAGAACCTTATCCGGATGCCAAAACAATGCCAAATCAACCCGTTAATTGGCTCCTTCTCTCCCCCACACATCCGAGGGACGCCGAATATATTTCCGGCAAGATTATTGTCCCATGAAGGCCGCTTCAAGTTCGGTTTAATTCGATATTCCTAATCCTACTCCAATTAGGAACATGAGTATAAACTGTTTCCTAATTCGTCGAGAAGTTCGGAGAATATTTCCATAAAATATACTTAGGGATAACTTCGATGAACGCAATAAAGCGTGAAATTATATCGGCGCCAATCAGCGCGTCGCTAATCCTACTCCAATTAGGAACATGAGTATAAAGCTGTTTCCTAATTGATGAGAAGTTCAGAATATTTCCACAAAAATATACTAAGGGATAACTTCGATGAGCGCCATAAAGCGTGAAATTATATCGCGCCAATCAACGCGTGCCGATCCTACTCCAATTAGGAACACGGTATAAAGCTGTTTCCTAATTTTCGTTGAAAATTCCTAGAGAATATTTCTATATTTTTAAGGGTAATAAGCCCTTAATTTCCTCCCTTGTAATATCCCAAAAGGAATAACTTGGCGAGGCATGAAAATCATATTGACAGGACAAGCGTGCCTAGTCTGGAGAAATTCCTCGTGGATAATCATATCCCAACAAGCGGTCAGCGCGTCGCTCGCGCCGATTGAAAGGCTAGGATTTGGTTAACGCGTCGCCTTTCGCGGTTGAAGGCCAAATTCCATATTTCGGCGCCAATCAATGCGTGTAATTCCCGACCAGCGGAGGAGTCGTAAAAGTTGGGTGGTCAATTGAATGACAATTCACCAACGAGTCAATAACAAGTGAGCTCAATTAGCTACAGCTCGAGATTCCGACAACGGTCAGGCAATAAATGCGAAAGATTGTAATGCCCTCGGCTATCCTACAAAGCACCGGAGAATCGAAGGGATTGGAGGAATCAAAATCTTGAAGCTATTCTTAAGAATAAATTCATCTATCGACTTAAGTGAGATCTCAACAACGGTCGGAAAAAATGCGATCGCGTGATACTTTCAGCAATCCTACAAAGCACTGGAAAGACTGAAAGGAATGGAGAGATCAAACGCCAAGGTCATTCACAAGTCCTATCACACCGGCCGAAGGGTGAAGGGCTCATCATATCAAAGTATCCCAAACTTCGTCAAAATGGAGAGACACTTTGGAGGGTATCTGTGGCGTTGAAAATTGCTCATCGATGCGGCGAGACTTCGTGACGGTGGGCGACAACAAACGACATCCATCCGCGACGAAGCTGGCGGCGGCGTGATGCGCCGCAAAAGCATAAAGCGAGTCGGAAACGCATGAAGTGGGTCGGCAAAGCGTATGAGTCAACGAAACGGCGTATCGTGGAATAAACCCGATGAAGTTTCAGATGGCGAATGACCGGCGAAGCGAGTTGACTAAACTCAAACGCCGAGCGAGCGGAATCAACCACTTAGTCCGTCAGCATAAATGAGCCGATCGAGCTCGAAAGTCGATCGGATCTGGACTCAAACACAGGCGACATCCGGAGAAAATTACGCCGGAAAAGCGGAAGAAATCGAAAATCGGAGTTTGCGCGAAGCGACGGCCAGGAACTAACCACCGGCCTTGGCGAGTCGCCTGGCGCAAACAGCGCCACGTAACTGCTTGTGCTTGGCGCCATCCCTTGCCATTTCACCCTCCTCTTGAATCCTATAAATAGAGAGAGGGTCTTCGATGAAAATTGGGTGGGGGGTTGGAAAAATTCAGTCGAGGAGTTTTGGATTTTGGGAAGATTCGCGAGCTCAGTAGGTCGAATTCTTGGAGTTTTGCGAGACCAAGACTTGGCCAGATCCGAGCCCGATCGAGACAAGAGACAAGATCCGATCTTGAAGAGCTTCTTGCAGCCCATCTACACAAAGCCAAAGCGGATTAAGGTGAGGTTCATCGAGATCGCCCTCTAGACTAAGCCGTCTTAGTTTCGGGGATAGCCGTGATTTCTCCTAGTAGATCTCACGCTCGGCGATCCTCTCCTTCGTGAGTCGCGATCCCGTAGAGCTGTTTCCTTGTGAAACTAGCACCTCGAATCTGTAGATCTAGCACTGGATCGGATCACGCGGCGGTCCACGGACGAATAAAAAGTCCCCGGCACAGGCAAAGATCCCACGCAAGCGAGGATCCCGGAAAATAGAGATCCTCGTGTTTGTTTAGGGTTTAAGTTGTAACCGTCAATCGATTCTTTCATTGTAAGCCTTAAATAAAAGGCGATCTTTTTCTTGAAGTCGTTTGGTGTAACAGATTCAATTGCAATGGAAAAATCAGCAACTTTCCCCGCGAACATGGATGTCTTATAATTCTTTACAATTTGGGTGTAGATTGTATTAGGCGCTGCTCCACTCATTTTGATTGGAATACCCTCCTTTGGCAAACCCGATGTCGATAAACATCATCGATACCAAACACACAATCTTTGAGTGAAGGCGACGCGTCGAAGAAATAATACCAAAGCTTTATCCCATGAGACTCAATCAATACAAGCCAATAATGAGACCAAAGCTTTATCCCAATAACATTTTATTACACTTTGCCAACATCCACCACTAACAAAGGCAAACAGTTATTCATTAACACTGAGACCAAAACAACATTAAGAATTAAAAACTAGATTAAAACCCATGTCCCTCATAACGATCACAAAATCTAGTATAAAAGTCGGACAAAGATTACAGTTATTGTCATATTTTAGCTTCTTATGAACGCATGTCGATCTCTGGGAATTTTAAATAAAAAAGGAATTCCAATCGTATAAAAGCCCGAAGGAGGATGAAATTTAATTCAACTATTGTTTAAGGTAAGGGGTGATTTTACATCCAAATACCACTATCTATCATCAAAGTTTTAGTAATTTAAAGTTTTGGATCCAAATTTTGGCCCCAAAATAAAATCACCGATATAGTGGAACAAAATCCAATCAAACAAGCACACATTTAAGCGGCAATATCATCACCAAGAGAATAAATCGAAAACCCAACAAAAGATCAAACCTTTCCACAACAAACGATTGAGAACAAAAACCCCATGTCAAATTTGCCATCAAGATAAGATTTTGAAATAAAATCAAAGAGATCATTCAAGATCACAGTTTTTTTTTACCCATCAAAACTCGCTCTTTGAGATCCAGTGCTAGCTCTTTAAATCCAAACGCAACAGTTAAAAGCGTTGCCAAACCGTCACGCTAGGGGTCAAGCGCAACGCGTACAAACCGTTACCACTGATCCGTTGTCATAGAGCAAAAATGTGGTAGTGTGTAAATATACATGAAAATACATAGAAGAAATTACCGAGAACACCCCTAAACTAATTTAGGATCTTGCTAATTATTCAAACGATTACATCACGTATATATTTTAAAAGCCAAATACTTAAACAAAAGAGAGTTTTCTTTTCATTTATTTGGATCATCAACTATTATAGCAAACAATTTTTTTCCTTTTGTTAACTACTATCTTATGATGCAACAACTAATAAAATTGCACTCCAGCTGACTTGATCATATGACTAATTCATAAATAAGTAATCAAAGAAAAGTGGCAATTGCTATTTCCTTTTGTTTGGGGTGTGGGCGGGGCGGTGTACTCCATGAATTTGTAGTCAATTCTTTTTTGGGGTAAGGGTAGCGTAGCGAGTAGGGCCTCATTTCTTGAGATCCCATCCTTTCTCTCTAAAAAATATATATATTAAGGAATGCACTGGGTATATTCCCTAATGAGAGGTATTTTTATCCCAAGTTGTTTTGGGTATAAGAAATAGCAAGCTTTTGGCTATAAATTGAAAAATACAATATTCATAACCGTAGGACACATTCAGAGTTGCGAGCCTTCTAATGTAAATGAATACAATTCAACCCTAAACACTCAATTCATATCCAAATGAGTTATCAAAGAAAAGTAGCACTTGCTATTTCCTTTTGTTAACTACTATCTTATGATGCAACAACTAATAAAATTGCACTCCAGCTGACTTGATCATATGACTAATTCATAAATAAGTAATCAAAGAAAAGTGGCAATTGCTATTTCCTTTTGTTTACTTCCTATTTTATAACATAACAACTAATAAAACTGCTCTTAAGCACTTGATCCTTAGTTTAATACAAAACAATTTCCATCGCATGACCAACATAACAATATTGGTAACTATAGAGCCATATCCTAGCGGATATAGATATGTATTATTCGTATGTATATCCTACTGGATATAGATGCAGATATGTCTGCGGATACATGTATCATTTTGCATTCCATTGAGACTTGAAAGGCTTCTTCTTGAAAACTCTTTTTCAATAAAGTTGGATCAATACTAACATCTCATCGAAAAGAAGAACTTTGTCTGAAAGAATAATTTTGTCTTAGGTAAATTATACTAAACCCCCATGAACATTTAGCCTTTTGCACTAATCTCTAACAAACTTTCAAAATCACATTAAACCACAACGAACTTTTTGGACTTGTAGAAAACCACCACGAACTTTTAGACTTCTGCAGATAACTCCCAAACGATGTCAGTTTACTTTTTTTGTGGACAAAAATACCCCCACCTTAAAAAAAGACCATCCCACTTAAAATCTTATAATCCCTTCACCTTTTTTCCCCAGCTGTAAAAAAAATTATCGAGCAAAAGGCATTAAGGGAATTGGTCGGGTCTAGGGCTTCGTCAAAATTAGAGCTTTGCCGGAGTTGAGTTAGTTTCCCTTAAAAGACTTTGAAACCAGTGGGCCTAGGCCTGATCTTAAGAGAAGAGTTGGCAACAAAAATAAAAATGAGAGATTTATGATTAGGGAGGAATTTATAGAAAAAGATCATAAATAAAAATTTTAATAAGTTAAAGGGCATTTTGGTCTTTTTTAGTCACATGCATTGCACGTGCTACGTAAGACTTAATGGTGTTAGTATGGGGGGTTTTTAACAAAAGTTCGTTGGGGTTTGGTGTGATTTTGATATTTCGTTGGGGTTTAGCGCAAAAAGCTGAAAGTTCATGGGGGGTTTAGTGTAATTTACCCTTATTTTTACTCTTTTGAAAATAATTTTGGAATTAGTGGATCTAATACGATTTCAATTGTTTGCTAATTTCAAAATACGAGAGATCTAAGAGACTAGTATTGAAAAAGGAAAAAAAAAGAACATTTTGGTCATTTGGTGACTTATTTTCACTTTTGGGATGTTAATTTTTGCCTTCTTTTTTCACTTTGATGTCTCAAAATATTTTTCTAACAATTTGGTCCACCAAAGTCCTGATCATATTTCACTTTAATATTCTCAAAATTTTTCTTTAACACTTTGATGCCCTAGAGTTCTAATCGCATTCTACTTTGATACCTCACACAGGTTCTCTTAGACTTTTTGTCAAATTTATATCATACCTTTATTGGTATATTTGGATCCATTTTACCCAATCACTAAGCACGTGATAAGAAATGTACGTCGACTATTTTTGTTCATTAGTAATAGATATTGTCGCACTTATAATATCTCAAAATATATGATTTATATACTTCTTATATTTACTGTTAATTCATTATAAATGAGGTTTGAAAGCTTGGGTTTGAAAACAAAACACTTAATATGTTAACAAAAACCCATCAATATATTGGTTGAGCCACTATCAATAAGCAAAGAAGGCAAACATTGCGCAAAGAGCAGATAATGTTGAAAATAACTTGGTTAATTATCTTGGGAATTTGGAAGGCTGTCTTGTTATTCGAGGACTCTAATAATGTAGCATGCATGAATCTTATTGGATGCTTGAATCTTGCTATGAAGTCAAAGAGTGATTGCAGTAATATATATTTAAATGAAGTGTTGGGGTCAATTGATTGTTGGGATATGGTGGTGAAAGACTTTGAAAAACCTCAAGATGAAGGTACGCTGTAGGCGGCACATAGAGACTTGCTCAAAGAGTCCTATAAGAAAGATAGTAAGACCCTCTACTTTATTTATGAAGGAGTTGATGAATCAACATTTGAGAAGATCTCAGATGTGCTGACCTTAAAACATGCATGGGAGATACTTCAAAATTACCATAATGGAATGAACAAGGTGAAGAATGTGCCACTTTAAATACTCTGAAAGGAGTTTGAAGATCTAGAGATTGAGGAAAGTGAAGTAGTTTATGACTATTTCACTCGAATCTTGGCCGTGGTGAACTAACTTCGAAGAAATAGAGAGAAGATTGAAATTGTTTGTGTGGTGGAGAAAATTCTCGGTCTTAAGGTTTGATTATATTATGCGTGTCATGAGTCGAGGAAGACATGGAGATGTAGTCCATTTTAACTATTCTAATCTTTTAGACCATTACTTGTTATTCATGTTTTCTAGTTGAGCAGTGTGTTTGAAAGCATTTGAACTATCTTGATCTAATTGCTTATCTAAACCTGAAGCTAGTCTACATAACAGTTTAAATAACAATTCTTGATTAATGGGACGATATTATAGAGCCTAAAAGCTTTAAGAAATGCTAGGTGTAAAACAAGCACCATGCCAATTATTCTGAAAAAACACAATTCCAGTTACATCTCAGCAGTTGATGTTGATGAAATTTAGCTAACCTACAAGAATTTAGATGATCCAACTCCTAAATGATATTTGCGGTTCCAATTACATATTTAAATAATTTCTTGATGTAGTTGAGATAAATTTTCATATGAATCTTAAATGATAATTTGATAAAGGTTTTTCTTTACAAATATATCCTGGGCTTATTTGAGCATCCGATTAATCTCTCATGCATATGATGTCCTTAATCTCTCATAAATATGATGTACTCAATGAGCACCTAAGAATTTTTCCTTTTTCTCCTTGAGATTCTATTCAAAATCAATTTCTTGGTCTCATATAACTCCAATTCCATTTGCCAAACAAACCATAACAGATCAAAGTACAAGAACAAACACAAACAAAAACAAACTCAAAGCAATATGGTTAAGAGAAAAATCCTATCGATAAAATATACAACATTTTTCAAAATTTCAACAGCAATACAAGCATTATACCATTCTAAAAGAATCATAAACAAGCAAATAAACCTTCATCTTGTTCATTAACTCTCCATCTAAACATTCAAATATTGATAATTCTCTCGGATTTAGTCCTCACTTCCACTAAGCACATTAATCTTCCCCATTTTTATTGTAGATTTAGCAAAGGCCCCTAAGAAAAGCTCTTGATCCTAAGAATAAGCCCATACTAACTCTATAACATTCTCCTCTACACTCTCAGAAACTAGTGCTTCATCACTGTAAAGCAAGCTGAGGCCTCTCAGCAAATTAAGATAGCATTGTCTCTCCCATTTGTTTGCCAAATTGCATTGCAAAGATCTTCAAAATGTATAGCTTCTCTCTTTAAAGGAGAATGGAGGTCCCCCGTATGCTAGATGACCATAAAGTCTCCCTTTGAAGCTTGCGCACCTTGATCATCCAATGGTATGACTCCCTGCAATCAACAAGCGTTGGTACGCATGTATGAGTATAGGCCGACAACGTAAACATTAAATAGAAAGTTTGATAGTCAATGTCTAATAGCTTTAATCTTTGGGTTAATTTGGTTCTTGTCCCCAGGAGGCCTAATTTGCATCGGACCATAAGCTGTGATCCAGATGATGGGAAAATCTTATGGATGTTGTTTTGCTTATGATTGCCGATGGGTAATTCTCTAAATTGTCTGCCCTTCTCAATCGTCCAGGAGTCCATGATTTTCCATGGATGATTGAGTACTACTCACAAATGAAAGGAAAGATTGTTGCTTAAACTTCTGCTTTAAATTGATTCCCAATATATGTTTAAGGCCCTTGTGGTTCCCAGGCAGGTAAGCACCCTCCCCAACAATTAAGATCAGAATAAAGTTTAACCTTAAATTAGCTGATACATATGAGTTAGTTGCACAGACGCCCTGTAGAATCCTTATTTTGCACTTAACTACCCCTATAGTTTTGTTGCTCCTGGGTTCAATTCCTATGACTCTTTTACCGGTGCTGAGATTTTGGCAAATATTGCCCCTGCCTGAAATTAGTGAGTCCATCTCAGAAAAAAAAAGTCGCAAAAAAAATTTAACCCAGGAAGTCTATCTGTAACAATGAAATACAGAGGCAGTAAGTGCAAAATAGCAATACTGCAGCCTTGCTGGGGTGGGGGTGGGGGGTTGCTATCCATGCATATGCGTAGTCATCATTTTACAAATAAATTAAAGAAGCGAGTTATCAGTACCTGATAGAACTACAAGATCTACTATGCCAAGGTCTTGTGCTGCAAAGTTGGCGATGAGAGCCTCCAGAATGGAGTTTGGACCAGGTATCACTTTGCTTGCAAGTGTTACGCTCGCTTTCAGAGAGTTCTTCTCCCTAAGCATACTTCCCAGCTTGGCCCCCCTCTCTGTAGGAACAACTCACAGTTAAATTGAAAGACATCATATCGATCATATAAAGTTAAGAAATGGCAAGCTCAAAGAATTGTGATGGAAAACTCTTCACCAAGTTTGCGTAAAAGAAACAGTCCAAATGAAATACCATAACAAAGATTTATGTTCTCTTTGCAGCAATTGCCTCTAGTTTAATATAGCCCAGTACTGAATATAAATATCCTGAGAGAGACCTAATTCACTTTTAAATTAAGGCTATATCCAACCACTAAGTGAATCAAATATAGGGTCAACATGGAAGATAAACAACCAACACTATATTCTTTAAACTAAAATAAAACTTCTACAAGTTTAAAACTATAAGCAATATAGTACTTTTCCATTTTGTCCCAGAATTGCTGGTACATCGAAAGACAAATTCAAGCAAAGACAGCATATCATCACCTTGAGCCCATGCAGTGAGTTTAAATTAAGAACTGCTATCTTCTCACTGACAATATAGCGGTTGTGTTATCAACTAATAAAGATATAAATACCTACATATTTGTTCCAATTACAGATGCAAAATCAAATTACAGCCCGACTAAAAGAGAACCTGCCTTCCTCTGAGAAGTCTATGTGAGAAATGTAGAGCAGCATGAAAATCTTGTAAATAGTCTCATCGAGCAGCTTCTATGTTAACCTGAAACCAAAGATACAGGGTTATAGCTGAAACTGAATACTTGTGCCTTAGCATGTACGAAACTATATGTTTGATAAATATAGAATTCATGAATTAAGAACCAGACATAAGATTAGGGTGAGACATTTTATTGAGTAACAACAGCTACAGAAATAAATAAAACCCTAGCAAGTGCTCGTCACATCAGGAACCCTTTTTTTAAAAATAAAAAAAAAAGTGCTAAAAAGATGAATTTTACCCAAAACAGCAATCAACAAGTCCTGTTTCCTATTTCAAGCAGCAGAAGAAACCACATACAAGAGAACTTGAATTTCATAAAAAGCAACATAATCTGAAGCTAAATACAATAAAAAAACACGAACAAGTTTCATAGCGGCATAACACCAAACACTTCACCCTCAACCCCAAAATAAATGTCCAAAACACGCGAGTGCTTGAATCCTGCACGCTGTTAGTGTAATTATCAATTTCTCATGGATTAATTAATGGAAGAATTGGAAGAGTATAAAGTTTGAAGAGAGGTAGGTACGTAACGGATGTGTTTAATGTTGGGCCAATCAGCACCTTCGTCCTTCAGGCACCGCTCCTTCAACGTCTCGCTGCAGCCCGAGATCCGAAGCTGTTGCAGAGACGAAGGCATCTGCGGCAGTGATTGGAGCTCATAAGCGTCATAAATATATAAACACCTCAGGGAAGAGAGAGCTTGGAGGCTACAAGGCAGGAACTTTGCAGTATATTTTTGCAGACGGATTTCTTCCAGCGAAGTTTTGTTTCGCAACAACCATGAGTTGACGTCTCCCACAGCTCTCTGACAGATGTGTGTTTTCTCAATGGCTCAATGTGGAGCAGCAAGGGGTCATCGATCTCAAGCCTGTCGACTGTTAATGTGAACTCCTCCTCCTCCTCCTCTTTCCCCTTATTTGACGCTGAAGATGATGCTGCTGCTGCTTGCACAAGCTTGGGACACCCCTTAATATATAGGCTACGAAGGTGGGAAAGAGCCTTTAGACCCTCAACTGACATCAGCTCTCTGCATTCCTTCAAATCCAAATGCTGTAGGGAGGTTAATCTTCTACATGCCTCTTTAGAGGGAAAGGAGGTTATGTGGTTACAGCTACGCAATTCAAGTTGTGAAAGAGAAGTAAGGATGCATAGATGTTTAATTGAGCGATGAGAGAGCCTGTCTAGTTCACCGCAACGTGACAATTTTAGGTATTTGAGCGATGAGAGAGGGAAACAATCAATTGGGGCGACTGCGTCCATAGCCATCTTCAGCTTTGGGCAATCTAGCATGCATAGATGTTTAATTGAGTGCAGATGCTGAAAGCCTTCCTCTGCATGCAAATCCACAAGAGCTTTGCAATCTCTGATGTCAAAACCCTGGAGGGAGGTGAGACGGTGTCGCAACAAGCCAGCCATGGACAATCCCACACGTTGTAACACCAACCTTTTAAGACCGAGGCGCAGAGGGGGCAATGCCTTCAGTTTGGGGCAATCCACAATTATGAGATCTTCAAGGAGAGGCCAGCAGGATGGTGCCGTCTCTGCAGATTCTGGTCGCAATTGGAGATTAGTAGAACCTTCAGTTGCTGAAACCCACCTTCAAAACCAATCTGCTTAACTGCTGCTAGTGACCTCAATTCCAATCTATTGAGATATGGAAGCTTCCCGAGAGAAGGGAGGTGCTCCCATGCTCTGTTGTCGGAAAGAACAATCTCCTCTAGATTTTTTAATGATTCTTTATCCATCCAATATGGAAACCTCGCTCCTTGGTACCCTTCAATTCCGAGTTGCTTGAGACTATCAGGTGGATGAAGGCGATCGAGCACCTTTTCATACTCCTCCGCCACATCACTGCTATCATCTGACCAACGCAAATCTAACCTGTGGAGCCTCTTTTTACCATCTAACTGGACCAAACTAAACTCCTCGCCATGTTCGTCATTTTTAAGGCCGATAATGATAAGTTCCTGAAGCTCTCTCAGGTCCTTCAGTTCACTAAGTTTATAAGCACCAGCATCGAAACGTAACCTTTGAAGCGAAGTGAGAGTCGCAATCCCATCGATGTTTACGTAAGGAACATCCCATGGCAGCATGTGTCTCAAGTTAATAAGGTTATTCAAGGCTAGAACTGAATGAGTATCAGTATCATCAAGAACATCCATCCTTTTGCAAGCAAGTACCTGAAGGTGGTAAAGCTTGCATATTGAACTAGGCACCCGAGTAATACAATGACCAATTGACAGATATCTGAGATGCCTCAATTTACCAATTGCATCCGGCATTACTTCCATTCCTTCAACAGTGATGCTCAACACCCGAATGCTTTCTAATGATTCAAACACTTGTTCAAACGTCACATCATGCTCATCAATGTATCCATAAAATTCTAAAATAAGGGTGTGTAGGTTCTTCCATTTGTCCATATTTTTAAGAAGACCAATATCAGCAGAGTACAAATGACGTACTGTAGTTGGGATCTGGTTGATGGACATACCTTGGACAAATCTAAAGCATTCATCATGAGATACTTTGCATGCTAGATCATGCAAAAGATCGTGCATGATGTAGGCTTCTTCCTCTTCTTCCACTTGTTCAAAGAATGATAGTTTAGCTAACTCATCAAAGTAGCGGCTTCCTATATCCTCCAGTGTTTCTGCCAGATACTGAGGAGATTGTTGAATGAAGCCGAGCGCCATCCACATTAAGACTAGATCATCTTTCATAAACACATGATCCTGAGGGAAGATGCTGCAAAATGCAAAACAAGGTCTTAGGGGCGACGGTAAATAATGATAGCTCAACATCAGAACCTGCATCACATCATCTGATATATGAGGAGATTCCAGAATATTCTTCCAAAAACTGTCATTCAAGTTAGAATTCAACAACGTTCCAATCATCTTGGCAGCCAGCGGCAAGCCTCCAAGCCTTCCTGCTATATTCTTGCCAAGGGATTCCAGCTTGCTTTTATCATGGGGATTTACCCTAAAGAATGCATATCGATTGAAAAGGGATAAGAAGTCATCACCACCCAAGGGCTTTAATTTCATTGGCTTCTTTACTGATCCCCCCAAAGCCATTGCAGCCTTTTCGGCAACCTTCTCTGATCTGGTAGTTAAAAGGATTTTGCTTCCTTTGAGTCCACTCCTCAATGGAGCAAACAATGCCTCCCAATTGGAGAGGTCATCATCCCAAGCATCATCCAAGATGAGGACAAATTTCTTAGATGACAACTTGGCCTTAAGAGCTTCCTCCAGTGGGGCAAGTGCCCCAAATTCATGTTGCTCTTTTTCAATGTATTCTAGGATATCTCTCATAATCTTTTCGACATCAAAGGGAGTGGTGGAGACACAGGCCCAAATTTTGACGTCAAATAAACCTTTTAAGGTGTCGTCCTTATCCTCGTAGATTAACTGTACAAGGGTTGTCTTCCCAAGTCCTCCGATGCCGACAATGGAGAAAAGAGAGATACTCTCCTTATGATCATGTTCGGCGTCGGGCATCCTCATCAACCATTGTAACACTTCCTTCCTCTCCTCATCCCTTCCCAACACATCACTCCGTAAAATCGATCCAGTTTTACGATTAGGACGATTAGGGCTCGCGGCGATCTGAGTTTGATGATGATGATGTTGTTGTTGTTGTTGGTTGACTAGTTGTAGTGTACTGATGAAATCTTTCATGCCTACCGCCACATCATTTAGCCCCTTGACAGCCCCCCTCAGCTTGTTGAGGGTGGGATCGGATTTAAAGGCTCTTTTACTAAACTTGGAAACTTTTCGTTTAGAATCGGAGATAAAACCACGCACCTTACTGCCATCAGGTCTTATTCCCGCAGCATTCATCTCCACTTGTTTCTCTATCCGGAGATAATCGAGATCATCGAGCACGTCCTTAGCCATGTGGACAGCATCTTTTAGTTGCCAGAGCCAGTCGTTGAGCGCTCCCGTGATTTCTCGTTGCCCGCTCTCTGCTGCCTCTACGACAGCTTGGATACAAGGGAGAGCATCTTTCAGCCTCTTAAGCTCATCCTTCATTCGAATTCGCCGAGCAAAAAACTGGTCTGCTGCATAGTTGAACCCGACCTCCACCAGCTTCTCAATGATTTTGCTTGCAATCACATCTCCGACCACCACCATATTTGATTTTTTTCTTCTTCTTTTTTTGTTAGTAGTAATGTAAGTTGGGAAAGTTTGCAGGTGCAATGGGGAGGGCGATGGGGCGGACCTATGTATGGTCCTGCGGGGCCTTGGAAAATGAGAAGTTTTTTAGATATTAGTCCCTCATATCTTCAGTAATTCATATTAGTGCCTCAAATCATTGAAATTGTTCATTAGGCCCTCCCATCCTCTAGGTTTTACAAATTGGTCCCTCTGATTATCTCACATTAGATTTGATGGGAATATTCTCAAATCTAATGGTTTGAGATGTTCCAATTTTACCTTTGTTGATGTTTTCAACTTTCATTAACTTAGTATAAACCGTAAAAATAAAATTCAAGACCATTGAACTTATCTTCTTCAACAATTAGAAAAGCGATTCCAACATATTTATGAGCTTCCCAAAGATTTTATTCCCCTAAAATCTATATAGTCTTCTAACTGAGCCGTAATTTGGTAATTTAGAGTGTTGGGTTATGTGCAATATTTGAGGGAAAGGAGCAAAAAAATGAACTTGGACTTGTATAGTAATTGAAGCTTTTTAGTATCAATGAAAGAAATTAAAAAATCATTTTGTTAGTTGCAAATCTGTAACCCAAAGTTTGTAATTTTGTTTGTATTTTCATAGTTAAAGACTTCTAAGTATATTAGTGGTTCATAATAGAATGCCTGCACTTAACTATGGAGTAAATTTTAAAAAATTTTGATGGTATTTTGCTTATTTTGGTGATCTCGAAACCTGTAAAGCATAATGTATAATGAGAAACAATATATGATCCATTTATCATAGAAAAATCTCAAATAAGGGGACATAAGTGCATTAAACTCAATCTTGTAATTTGCCAAAATGTCTCCAAGCAGACATTTCCCATAAATCTCCAAACATGTCTACACCAAAACGTGCATAATCCAACAAAAGAGTCTCAAACCTCTACAACATCACCAAAACGTATACAGTCTCACCAAAAGTACCATTTAAAGCCCCTCCGATTGTTACATACAATCATGTTATTAACATACATACACCATGGCAACTTGTTCATAATTGAGACAAATTTACCCTAAAAATTTACATCAAAAGCTGCAAAATGCTGACAATCTTGATGCTAATCTTCGTTAGCAGCCCTTATGTTTACAATTTGCTCATCAATGGCCTAACAACGTAGACAAAAGCCATAAATAAGTTGTTAAATGCTTGGAATAGTAAAACTATGCTCTATAATACAGATTAGTGTGTGTTAGTGATTGAAACTTTCACCTTTATTGCAATACTTCTCAAGAGAGACAAAGTGATGTTGTTGGGGGCCTAAATAGGCAAGGTAGCGGATGGTTGATGAGAAGTCACGTGCTTCCTAAAGAGGAGTTTACATGTGAGGGAGGTACATGTGAGGCACATGTGGGGAATCTCCTTTACAGCTTGTGATGGAGGTTGATGTGAAGGATGGTGTCCTTTAAAGCCTATGTGAGAAATCCTTATGCTTTCATTGCATCAAGATTTTTATTTAATGTGTATGATGAAGCAGCCCATACAATGGCCTTCTAAAATCAGGATGCTTATATTTCTCACTGAAATTAACTCTTAAGTGTCTTAGACAAAATTTGTGCCTAACATTAGGTACAAGATTCATGAATGTTTCAAGCAACTCTTGAATCACAACAACAGAAAAACAAAGTAGATATTGTTAGTGGTAAGAAAAAGATATTCAAATGGCATGTTTATGAACGAAAATAATAAAGGAACATGTAATATATTATGTCTTTTGCCTGTTACTTATATAAACACATCTATGTTGATTTTGTTCACCAATTGCCTCTAATAAATACTCACTAACCAAGTTCATGTTTGCTCACATTCACTTTGCACCATGTCGCACTTATAAAAACATTTGATTATTCCTATATTTTATAAGCGCACTTGCAATACTCAACAGGACATCAATCTAAACCAATCATTGGTCTACATCCTTTCTTAAAACTACAAATCAAGTCTCAAATGCCAAAAGAATCCAAAGAAGGTATTCTTCGGTTATATTTGTTCTTGTAGTTCTCACTATATATTAGGAATTATTAGCGAGCATGTTTGAATAATCTCATAGCTTCCAGAACTATTCCTCATAACTTTCCCGAATGATATCCAAAGCCCTCGTCCTTACCCTATGAACCTTAATCTTTTTCAATTTGAGGTTTAAATCAATCTTCAATAAATCATTATTGTATGCAATGCGTAAATCTTCCATATTGGATTCTGTTTAATTCTAACCAAAAAAGAAATTTGCTAGCCAGTTAGATGTAGCTTTTGAATTTACAAGAACCCTCCTACAAGTGTGGGTACTAGTATATGATTTAACTGACAATTTGTTTTTTTAGAATTCCATGAACTAAACTACTTCTATGGACAAGCTTCAGTCTTTCATGCCACTGATATCTTACACCCTGCATTAAGTTTACACAAAATCAAATCCCTCTTTAATAGCATAATATCTTAATAGGCTTCTAACCTCATTAGGATTGGTAAACTACATACTAGATTCAAGCTTGGGATCACTCACATCCCTATCCTCTCTAACTTGGTGCCATTGTGTTTTTACTGTGACCTCATCATCACTTGGACATATACTGTACAACTCATCACCGTCATCAATTTGAGAATCAATATCTTATCTTGAAATTGAATCATCAATGTTGATATTCATACCTTCTTCACATCCATAATCATCATTATTATCACCCTCAATCCCATCTTCAGCTTCAAAGTCCTCATTTTCTTTTTCTTTTTTTTTTAATCCCCCATGAAGTGGAGGGGCCTTGCAGGCATCAAATCATATATATGAAGATGATTAGAAAAGTCGTTACCCATACATGACCATGGGCAACGATACAAAATATACAAAAGACTTCAAAAATACAAGTTAGCTGTTAATAAGGCAAAAGAAGGAAAGAAAGGAAAAAAACTAAGATCCCCTCCTGTACTCCGCCCCATGCTTGTCTTGCCAAATAATGAACCTGGCATGAGGAGGAAGGTCAGCAATATCCAAGAAAATCCGAAGCTCATGTAGAGAATGACCAAACTTCAATAAGGTGTTAGCAACTTGATTGCTTTCTCTGAAGCAATGGGTGACATTGAGACCTGCATCTCTGAGGTAGTAGTGAAGCTCTCACCAAACTTTTGATAGTTACCAATATGGAGGGCATTTCCCAATCAGATTGATCAAAGTTTTGGAATCAGAATAGGCCTCGGCTTGAAGTCCCATTGAGGATACAAGTTCCGCTCCCGTGTGCAAGGCTAGGATTTCCCCTTGAAGGCTTGTGCCTTTACCCTCTGGACCTGCAAATGCGCATACAAACTCCCCATTTGGTTTCTGATGATGCCACCAATCGCTAGCTGCTGGCCGACACAAGATCCATCCACATTAAGGGCGTATGAATTGGGTGGGGGGTTGATACCTATCAACTGGAGAATCCATGCCAAATTTGCGACATCGTGGAGGGCTTCACATATACATTGGTGCTTGAGCAGAGTCGAGAGAAACCACCACAAACGGAAAGCCAAAACATAAAAGAGTAAAGACGAGATTTCGTGGTTGACGAGTTCTTACGCCCACGGGGTAAGGAGGATTTTCACTAATAGAAAGAGAAATACAAATTAGGATTACAAGTTCTCCAAAGAAAGACCGATTCAACCTCTCGCCACCCCATTTTGCAGGTGTATGACTAACCGTGAAGTGTCTCTCTATGCCCTCGCCTCGACATAGCCGCCGAAGGGGTCTAAAGTATACTCACCACCTTTGTCGGATCTCAACGCCTTGATCTTTCTCCCACCGCAGCTTCTAATCTCTTCTTCCACTCCACCTAATATATCTAGGACTTCACTCTTCTTCGCCATGGTGTACACCCAACATCGCCTAGAATAGTCATCCACAAATGTGACGAACCAATGTCTACCACCAAGTGATGCCGCCTTGATAGACCCCAAACGCCCGTGGTGCACGTAATCCGAATACCCTTCGCCCGATGGATGGTCGTTCAACTTCACCTTTGTCCGCTTGCCAAGAACACAATGCTCACGAACTCAACTTTTCCACTCTTGGCTCTCTTTAATAGCCCCCGCTTGCATAACGATGCGACCTTTCACCTGTGCCCAAACCTATAGTGCCAAAGCAGCTTCCCCTCGTCTCGCTTCAAACAACTCAAGCAACGTGGCCAATCTCTGCTCCCATTCGATAGTATAAATTTCGATTGCGGACTCCCTTCATCACCACCAAAGATCTTTTAGTAACCTTCCCTATACCGTTTTTGAAAGTCACCTTGAATACCTTCGCCTCCAAAGCTCCAACTGAGATAAGATTTTTCTTCAGCTGAGGAACAAATCTCACCTCCTTCAACTCACGGACTACTCCATCGTGCATCCTAATCCGCACGGTACCTATCCCACAAATGCCACAGGGTTGATCATTTCCCATGACAACAACACCCCCGCCGACTTTCTCAAAAGATGCAAACCAGCCTCACTAGGGGTCACATGATAAGTAGCCGAATCAAGCATCCAATCGATGCTTCCACATGATTCACCTCCGAGTAATCAATAGAGAATAGCACGAATCGCCTAATCATCGCCTTTAGCAATATTCACCTCATTGGCCTTCGCCCTTTTTCTTGCCATTTTTTTTCTCCTTGAGCTTTGGACAATCTCTCTTCCAATGTCCCTGCTCTTTGCAGAATGCACATTGGTTCTTTGACAATTGGTGGCGGCTTCTTGACTTTGACCTCCCTCTATTGCCACCTTTCGGATATGGGCTTCTATCTCTCGTCGACAAGGTCTCGCCTAAAGTACTCGTACAGGAAGTCTCCTTGTCCTTCCTCTTCAAATCATGGTTGGTCAATGCGTTAGTAACTTCACTATAGCTGATAGAAGTACGTCCGCTCAATAAAGTGAGTACAAAGGTGTCATACTCCTCATTCGGTAAGGAGCCCAATAAAATAACTGCCTTGTACTCATCCGTTATCTTCTCATCAACATTTGCCAAGTCAGACAACAACTTAGTATAGTTGTTCATATGAGCCGCTAATGAGGTGCTCCCGGATATCTGAAACCTGAAGAGTCTTCGCAGCAAGTGCAACATGTTCTCAACACTCTTCGTGAGATACTTATTGTTGAGAATTTTTCACATCTTCATTGCAGACGCCACCCCAATCACATCATATTTCAGCCTCTGCTCCAAACAGACCGATCACCCCACACGCTGCTCCTATTCATCTTATCCCATACCTCTTCATATTTAGGTGGCCTCTCTTGGACCATGATGGTCTCCTCCAAATTTTGAGCATTGAGCGATCCCCAGACGCCACTCATCCACAAACCAAAATTGATTTCGTCATTGCATTTCACCACATTAATTTTGGTGTTCTCAAAATCAACTTGCATTTGTATTGTACTCGCCATTGACTTGTCGCCACCTTCTCCCATTGCAAACTAACTCTAAATTGTAGAGAAAGAATAATTTTGATAGAATTAAAGAATCACCCAACTGAACCCTAGATCGATTCCAAATAGATTTCTAACCACACGAGGAAAGCGAAATCTCCAATGGCAATTCCTAATGCTATCTCCACCAGTTAGAACTCCAAGAACTAAGCTTCACACAAGAATCTTCCTCCACCAAACTCCAAAACCCTAGATCAAATCTCACGATACCACTTGTTGTGCGCAATGAAAATTTCTAAGAAGACTGTCAATGAATTGCCACAACAAGAGAGCTAGATCACAATAAGAATTCCCGCCTCACCAAGAAAACAAGAATCAAGTAAATATCTCAACAAAGGGATATTTACTCTTCCTCTCATCGCCTCTGGACTCCACTGTCGAGGAACCTAAAAGCTATTACAAATCAAATCAACAAGAAGACACACTAATTTTACGTGGTTCTAGTTACCTACGCCCACGGGCAAGGAGGAGGAGATCTACTATTAGAGAAAGAGAATACAAATAGGGTACAATTCTCATACCAAAACACTGTAACAAAACTCTAAACCCTCACAAATATCTCCCTCAAATGACGGCCAAAACTCTAACTTCACCGATTTTCGCCACAAATCAAACCCTAGTTATAGGGTATTTATAGGGTCAAAACCGGTCAAAATCGCGTCAAAACGCTGCGGTACGCATTCCCAAAGAAAAACGCGTACAAAAGCGCACGTGGTGGCCCCCACGAGCTCGTGCTCGTGGCCGCGTTCGAAAACGCGTCATGGGGTGGGCCCCCCACCCATCACGAGACGCGTGATGGCCACGAGCACGAGCTCGTGCTTGTGGCCCCACCCCATTACGAGCGCACACCCCTCTCTGTAGGAACAACTCACAGTTAAATCGAAAGATAGCATATCGATCATATAAAGTTAAGAAATGGCAAGCTCAAAGAATTGTAATCGGAAAACTATTCACCAAGTTTGTGTAAAAGAAACAGTCCAAATGTACCAAAACAAAGATTTATGTTCTCTTTTCAGCAATTGCCTCCAGTTTAATATAGCCCAGTACTGAATATAAATATCCTGATAGAGACCCAAATCACTTTCAAAATAAGGCTATATCCAACCACTAAGTGAATCAAATATAGAGTCAGCATGGAAGATAAACAACCAACACTATATTCTTTAAACTAAAATTAAACTTCTAAAAGTTTAAAACTATAAGCAACATAGTACTTTTCCATTCTGTCCCAGAATTACTGGTAAATCGAAGGAGAAATTCAAGAAAAGACAGCATATCATCACCTTGAGCCCATGCAGTGAGTTTAAATTAAGAACTGCTATCTTCTCACTGACAATATAGCGGTTGTGTTATCAACTAATAAAGATATAAATACCTACATATTTGTTCCAATTACAGATGCAAAATCAAATTACAGCCCGACTAAAGAGAACCTGCCTTCCTCTGAGAAGTCTATGTAATAAATGTAGAGCAGCATGAAAATCTTGTAAAATTGTCTCATCGAGCAGCTTCTATGTTATGTTAGTTGTGAGATATGCATAACAAAATTCGCTAACCTCAAACCAAAGATACAGGGTTATAGCTGAAACTGAATACTTGTGGCTTAGCATGTTCGAGACTATAAGTTTGATAAATATCGAATTCATGAATTAAGAACCAGACATAAAATTAGAGTCAGACATTTTATTGAGTAACAACATGTACAGAAATAAATGAAACCCTAGCAAGTGCTCGTCACATCAGGAACCCTTTTTAAAAAATAAAAAAAGAGCTAAAAAGATGAATTTTACCCAGAACACCAAACAACAAGTCTTGTTTCCTATTTCAAGAAGCAGAAGAAACCACATACAAGAGGACTTGAATGTCATGAAAAGCAACATAATAATCTGAAGCTAAATACAGTAAAAACACGACCAAGTTTCATAGCGGCATAGCACCAAACACTTCATCCTCTATCCCAAAATAAATGTCTAAAACACGCGAGTGCTTGAATCCTGCACACGATTAGTGTAATTATCAATTTCTCATGGATTAATTAATGGAAGTATTGGAAGAGTATAAAGTTTGAAGAGAGGTAATGCATTTACTTAAGACGCGGTGAAAGATTAGATGGCAATTCGGTCAATATCTCTGCACCTTAATATCAACGCCACGGATGTGTTTCATCTTGGGCCAATCAGCACCTTCGCCTTTAGGCACCGCTCCTTCAACGCCTCGTTGCAGCCCCTGATCAGAAGCCTTCCCAGAGATGAAGGCATCTGCGGCAGAGATTGGAGCTCATAAGCTCCAGTAATAGATAACCTCCTCAGGGAAGAGAGAGCTTGGAGGGTACAAGGCAGGAACTTTGCAGTATATTTTTCCAGATGGATTTCTTTCAGCGAAGTTTTGTTTTGCAACAACCATAAGTTGACGCTCCCTCACACTCCAGATTCCTACAATCTCGTATCCTCAGATCTCTGACAGATGTGAGTTTTCTCAATGGCTAATGTGGAGCAGCAAGGGGTCATCGATCTCAAGCTTGTCGACTGTTAATGTGAACTCCTCCTCTTTCCCCTTAATCGACGCTGAAGATGCTGCTGTTGCTGCTTGCACAAGCTCTCCCGACTCCTCCAATCGCAAACCTGTTAGGGAGGTTAATCTTCTACACGCCTCTTCAGAGGGAGAAGTTATGTGGTTAAAGCCACACAATCCAAGGTATGAAAGAGAAGTAAGGGCACCTTGCATTACCAATGCCTGGAAGAGCCTGTCTAGCTCACCACAATGTAACAAAATTAGCCTTTTGAGCGATGAGAAAGGGAAACAATCAATTGGGGCGACTGCATCTGTAGCCATCTTCAGCTTTGGGCAATCTTCAACGCGTAGATGTTTAATGGAGTGCAGATGCTGAAAGCCTTCCTCTGCATGCAAATCCACAAGAGCTTTGCAATGACTAATCTCCAACTCCTCGAGAGAGGTGAGACGGTGTCGCAACAAGTCAGCAACAGATGTTAAATTTTCACATACATTAATTTCCATTTTATAGAGGGAAGGAGAGGATGAGGATGGAGTAGTCAGACAGAATGTTGGAGAATCAGACAATCCCACATTGAGTAAATCCAACATTTTAAGACCGAGGGCAGAGGAGGCAATGCCTTCAGTTCGACAAGACATAATTCTAAGATCTTCAAGGAGAGGCCAGCAGGATGGTGCCGTCTCTGCAGATTCTAGTCCGACCACTCTTCCAACTGCTCACAATTGTAGATTTCTAGAACCTTCAGTTGCTGAAACCCACCTTCAAAACCAATCTGCTTGACTGCTGTTAGTGACCTCAGTCTCAACTTATTGAGATATGGAAGCTTCCCGAGAGAAGGGAGGTGCTCCCATGCTCTGTTGTCGGAAAGAACAATCTCCTCTAGATTTTTTAATGATTCTCGCTCCATCCAATATGGAGACCTCGCACCTCGGTATCCTGTAATTTTGAGTTGCTTAAGACTATCAGGTGGATGAAGGCGATCGAGCACCTTTTCATACTCCTCCGCCACATCACTGTTATCATGTGACCAACTCAACTCTAACCTGTGGAGTCTCTTTTTGCCATCTAACTGGAGCAAACTAACCTCCTCGCCATGTTGGTCATTTTAAGGCCCTAATGAAAAGTTCCCAAGGTCTCTCGTCCTTCACCACTAAGTTTATAAGCACCAAAGATCAAACGTAACCTTTGAAGCGAAGTGAGAGTCGCAATCCCATCGATGTTTACGTAAGGAGCATCCCACTAAAGATGTGTCTCAAGTTAATAAGGTTATTAAAGCTAGAACTGAAAGAGTATCAGTATCGCCAATCTCTTCGCTATAAGTATCGTCAATCTCTTCGCAACTAAGTACCTGAAGGTGGTAAAGCTTGCATATTGAACTAGGCAGCCGAGTAATACAATGACCAATTGACAAATATCTGAGATGACTCAATTTACCCATTGTATCCCAATACTTTCATTCCTTCAACATGATGCTCAACACCAATGCTTTCTAGTGATTCAAACACTTGCTCGAAAGCCACAAAGATGCTCATCATTGTATCCTTTGAAGATTAAAATAAGGGTGTGTAGGTTCTTCCATTTATCCATATCTTTAAGAAGACCAATATCATCAGTTTCAAAGTTCAAATGGCGTACCGTCTTTGGGATCCGATTGATCGACATACCTCTAACAAATCTAAAGCATTCATCATGAGATGCTTTGCATGCCAGATCATGCAAAAGATCATGCATGATGTAGACTTCTAGATAAAATCGTTCAAAGAATGATAGTTTAGCTAACTCATCAAAGTAGCGGCTTCCTATATCCTCCAGTGTTTCTGCCAGATTCTGAGGAGATTGTTGAATGAAGCCGAGCGCCATCCACATTAAGACTAGATCATCTTTGATAAACTTATGATCGTGAGGGAAGATGCTGCAAAATGCAAAACAAGGTCTTAGGTACATCGGTAAATAACGATAGCTCAACATCAGAACCGGCATCACATCATCTCTCTGTTGTGCATGATCTAATATATGACGAGATTGCAAAATATTCTTCCAATGACTCTCATCCAAGTTAGAATGCAACAATGCTCCAATCGTCTTGGCAGCCAGCGGCAAGCCTCCAAGCCTTCCTGCTATTTGCTCGCCAACTAATTCCAGCTTTCTATAATCACGAGGATTTACTCCAGCAAATGCATATCTGTTAAAAAGTGATAAGAAGTCATCACTATGTAAGGGCTCTAATCTCATTATTGGCTTCTTTACTGATCCTCCCAAAGCCACCGTAGCCTTTTCAACAACCTTTACTGATCTGGTAGTTAAAAGGATTTTACTTCCTTTTAGTCCACTCCTCAACGGAGCAAACAGTGTCTCCCAACTAGAGAGATCGTCATCATTCCAAGCATCATCCAAGACGAGGAGAAATTTCTTAGAAGACACCAAGGCCTCAAGTTCTTCCTCCAATGCGCCAAGTCTCCCAACTTCAGGTCTGCTTTTTTTAGCATATTCTAGGATGTCTGCCATAATCTTTTTAACATCAAAGGGAGTGGAGACACAAGCCCAAAGTAGGATGTCAAAGGAAATTTTTAAGGTGTCATCCTTGTAGATTAACTGTACAAGGGTTGTCTTCCCAACTCCCCCGAGGCCTACAATGGAGAAAAGAGAGATACTCTCCTTATTATCCTCATCGGCGTCGGGCATCCTCGTCAACCACTGTAACACTTCCTTCCTCTCCTCATCCCTTCCCAACACATTACTGTCCCTTAAAATCGGTCCAGTTTCACGATTAGAACTGTCGGCGATCTGAGTTTGATGATGATGATGTTGTTGTTGTTGTTGGTTGACTAGTTGCAGTGTACTGATGAAATCTTTCATGCCTACCGCCACATCATTTAGCCCCTTGACAGCCCCCCTCAGCTTGTTGAGGGTGGGATCGGATTTAAAGGCTCTTTTACTAAACTTGGAAACTTTTCGTTTAGAATCGGAGATAAAACCACGCACCTTGCTGCCATCAGGTCTTATTCCCGCAGCTTTCATCTCCACTTGTTTCTCTATCCGGAGATAATCGAGATCATCGAGCACGTCCTCAGCCATGTGGACAGCATCTTTTAGTTGCCAGAGCCAGTTGTTGAGCGCTCCCGTGATTTCTCGTTGCCCGCTCTCTGCTGCCTCTACAACAGCTTGGATACAAGGGAGAGCATCTTTCAGCCTCTTAAGCTCATCCTTCATTCGAATTCGCCGAGCAAAAAACTGGTCTGCTGCATAGTTGAACCCGACCTCCACCAGCTTCTCAATGATTTTGCTTGCAATCACATCTCCGACCAACACCATATTTGATTTTTTTTTTTCCTTCTTTTTTTTTTTTTTTTTTGTTAGTAGTAGATGTAAATTGGGAAAGTTTGCAGGTGCAATGGGAGGGCGATGGGGCGGACCTATGTATGGTCCTGCGGGGCCTTGGAAAATGAGAAGTTTTTAGATATTAGTCCCTCATATCTTCAGTAATTCATATTAGTGCCTCAAATCATTGAAATTGTTCATTAGGCCCTCCCATCCTCTAGGTTTTACAAATTGGTCCCTCTGATTATCTCACATTAGATTTGATGGGAATATTCTCAAATCTAATGGTTTGAGATGTTCCAATTTTACCTTTTGTTGATGTTTTCAACTCATTTCTTAACTGTATAAACCCGTAAAATAAAATTCAAGACCATTGAACTTATCTTCTTCAACAATTAGAAAACGATTCCAACACATTTATGAGCTTCCCAAAGATTTTATTCCCCCTAAAATCTATATAGTCTTCTAACTGAGCCGTAATTTGGTAATTTAGCATGTTGGGTTATGTGCAATATTTGAGGAAAGGGCAAAAATGAACTTGGACTTGTATAGAAGTAGAATAACACAGTTTATTGTATTAGGAGGTATTCTGGTTGTTTTCGCTTATTGATTTTGATGAAATGTATGTGAGAATGAGTGATTTGGTCTAGTGAAGTTGTAAGCATATGGATTCTCATCTAGTAATTGAAGCTTTCTAGTATCAATGAAAGAAATTAAAAATCATTTTGTTACTTGCAAATCTGTAACCCAAAGTTTGTAATTTTGTTTGTATTTTCATAGTTAAAGACTTCTAAGTATATTAGTGGTGCATAATAGAATGCCTGCACTTAACTATGGAGTAAATTTTAAAAAATTTGATGGTATTTTGCTTATTTTGGTGATCTCGAAACCTGTAATGCATAATGTATAATGAGAAACAATATATGATCCATTTATCATAGAAAAATCTCAAATAAGGGGACATAAGTGCATTAAACTCAATCTTGTAATTTGCCAAAATGTCTCCACGCAGACATTTCCCATAAATCTCCAAACATGTCTACACCAAAACGTGCATATAATCCAACAAAAGAGTCTCAAACCTCTACAATATCAACAAAACGTATACAGTCTCACCAAAAGTACCATTTAAAGCCCCTCCGATTGTTACATACAATCATGTTATTAACATACATACACCATGGCAACTTGTTCATAATTGAGACAAATTTACCCTAAAATTTACATCAAAAGCTGCAAAATGCTGACAATCTTGATGCTAATCTTCGTTAGCAGCCCTTAAGTTTACAATTTGCTCATCAACGGCCTAAAACATAGACAAAAGCCATAAATAAGTTGTTAAATGCTTGGAATAGTAAAACTATGCTCTATAATACAGATTAGTGTGTGTTAAGTGATTGAAACTTTCACCTTTATTGCAATACTTCTCAAGAGAGACAAAGTGATGTTGTTGGGGCCTAAATAGGCAATGTAGCTATTGGCGGTCCCTGCTCAACATGTGAGGGAATTTCCTTTACAGCTTGTGATGGAGATACATGTGAGGGAATCTCCTTTACAGCTTGTGATGGAGGTTGATGTGAAGGATGGTGTCCTTTAAAGCCTATGTCGGAGCATCAAATGCAAAAGCCTCGAAATTTCTTATTGAAATGTGTATGATGGAGGTACATGTGAGGGAATTTCCTTATGCTTTCATTGCATCAAAATGTTTATTTATGTGTATGATGAAGCAGCCCGACATATTTCTAAAATCAGGATGCTTCTATTGCTCACTGAAATTAACTCATCAGTGTCTTAGACAAAATCTGTGCCTAACATTAGGTACAAGATTCATGAATGGTTCAAGCAACTCTTGAATCACAACAACAGAAAAATAAAGTAAATATTGTTAGTGATAAGAAAAGATATTCAAATGGCATGTTTATGAACCAAAATAATATTGGAACATGTAATATATTATGCCTTTTGCCTGTCACTTATATAAACACATCTATGTTGATTTTGTTAACCAATTGCCTCGACTAAATACTCAGCTAACCAAGTCCATGTTTGCTCACATTCAATTTTCACCACTGTCACAAATGGAAACATTTGATTATTTCTATCTTTTATAACCGCACTCAAGAATACCCTCAACAGTGACATCAATCTAAACCAATCATTGGTCTACATCCTTTCTTGAAACTACTAATCTGAGTCTCAAATGCCAAAAAGAATCCAAAGAAGGTATTCGACTCAATTATATTTGTTCTTGTAGTTCTCACTCTATATTAGGATTTCTTAGCAAGAGCACGTTTGAATAATCTCATAGCTTCCTTAATCGTTCTCATAATTTTCCTGAATGATATCCAAAGCCCTCTTCCTTACCCTATGCACCTTAATCTTTTTCAATTTGAGGTTCAAATCAATCTTCATTATTGTATGCAATGCGTAAATCTTCCATATTGGATTCTGTTTAATTCTAACCAAAAAAGAAATTTGCTAGCCAGTTAGATGTAGCTTTTGAATTTACAAGAACCCTTCTACAAGTGTGGGTACTAGTATATGATTTAACTGACAATTTGTTTTTAGAATTCCATGAACTAAACTACTTCTATGGACAAGCTTCAGTCTTTCATGCCACTGATATCTTACACCCTGCATTAAGTTTACACAAAATCAAATCCCTCTTTAATAGCATAATATCTTAGTAGGCTTCTAACCTCATTAGGATTGGTAAACTACATACTAGATTCAAGCTTGGGATCACTCACATCCATATCCTCTCTAACTTGGTGCCATTGTGTTTTTACTGTGACCTCATCATCACTTGGACATATACTGTACAACTCATCACTGTCATCAATTTGAGAATCAATATCTTATCTTGAAATTGAATCATCAATGTTGATATTCATACCTTCTTCACATCCATAATCATCATTATTATCACCCTCAATCCCATCTTCAGCTTCAAAGTCCTCATTTTCTTTTTCTTTTTTTAATCCCCATGAAGTGGAGGGCCTTGCAGGCATCAAATCATATATATGAAGATGATTAGAAAAGTCGTTACCCATACATGACCATGGGCAACGATACAAAATATACAAAAGACTTCAAAATACAAGTTAGCTGTTAATAAGGCAAAGAAGGAAAGAAAGGAAGAAAACTAAGATCCCTCCTGTACTCCGCCCCATGCTTGTCTTGCCAAATAATGAACCTGGCATGAGGAGGAAGGTCAGCAATATCCAAGAAAATCCGAAGCTCATGTAGAGAATGACCAAACTTCAATAAGGTGTTAGCAACTTGATTAATTTCTCTGAAGCAATGGGTGACATTGAGACCTGCATCTCTGAGGTAGTAGTGAAGCTCTCACCAAACTTTTGATAGTTACCAATATGGAGGGCTTTTCCCAATCAGATTGATCAAAGTTTTGGAATCAGAATAGGCCTCGGCTTGAAGTCACATTGAGGATACAAGTTCCGCTCCCGTGTGCAAGGCTAGGATTTCCCCTTGAAGGCTTGCCCAAGAGCGCATGAAGAACTTTTCGGTGGGGGTGGGAGGTTATGGGGTGATACCTATCAACTGGAGAGAATCCATGCCAAATTTGCACGACATCGTGGAGGGCTTCAGCATACCTTCTACATGTTGAAGGGAATTAATCACCACCAATCGAGTGTGGAGAAAATCTTTTCTCATTCCTCTGTGGATGCTATTATTTCTGAAGCTCCAGATTTGTCAAAAAATAGCAAGATATGCCAATCTCCCCACCATAGAAAAATGCGATTTCCCTTTGCATTTATGAAACCACCACTTCACTCTAGTTTGAATAGACTGCTGTGGGAAATAGGGACGGCGAAAAACTTAGCTGAAGACCAACCATAGGGAGACTGCAAGTTCGCAGGATATGAAGAGGTGATGGAGGGATTCCTCTTGCGGACATTTGCAACAAACACATTTTGAGGCCATAAAGATACCCCTCTGTTTAACTATAGAATCAACTGAGAGTATGTTATGCCAAGCTCTCCAACATATCAGCTTCACTGTCGTCGGCATGACTGTAGCCCAGAGTTGACTGAGAATAGCGTTGGTGGAATGCTTGGACCTGATTGAGTCCCATGCTGATTTGATGGTGAAGTTTCCTGCCCTCTTAGGAGCCCAATGCCTAACATCATCATCTTCCGTGAGGGCAGGGGCAGCAATGTATAAGGAGTGGACAGTATCCATACCCAGTGAGGGGATGAGAGAGTCAAAGTCCCCTGCTCCATCCGAATAGAATTGGTTCAACTTAATTTTGTGGTCAGCTTCAATGTTCAAAATACCCAGCGATTGGTTCCATTTTTCACACCAGAATGATATATCACCTCTACCCACAGTCCTTGCACATAGATCTAAAAAGATAGATTTCATCTGCATAATTTGTTTCCACTCAGCCGAGCATCTAAGAGGACCCCGCCATGATGATGGTGGAAGCGTGATTTTGTATTTGTCACGCATGAATGAGGACCAAATGGAAGATGACTTACATAAATTCCAGCATTGTTTAAGGCAAAAAGCTTTTTTGATATCCCCCATGCGCCGAATTCCTAAGCCCCCTTCTTTAACTGGTCGTCATAGTTTGTGCCATGCCAACCAATGTCTACGAGCACCATACTCTGATGAGCCCCAATAAAATTTGGCCAGGATAGCTTCAATAGATTTGGATACCCCTTTGGGAACAGAGACACAAGAGAGAATGTGTATGGGCATACTACATAAGACGTGCTTGACAAGAACAAGCTTTCCTGCACTGCTAAGAAAATTAGACTGCCAGCCTTGTGTTTTCTAATAAATATTATCGATGAGAGCTTGAAAATTACATAACTTTGTTGTCCAGGGCCAATGGGTGCTTCAAATACTTGATTGGGAAACTCCCTCTAGAGAATTGGAGGGTCCTGGATACCACTCTCACTCTAGATGTCGAAGCCTTCTGAGGAAGATAAAACTTACACTTGGCGAGGTTGAGTTTTTGGCCAGAGTTCCTTTCATAGTCTTGAAGGATGGCCTTAACTTGTAGAAGTGAAGCTCTTTGATAGGTAAAATAGATGTGGAACCTAAAGTTGCAAGTGCACAACTTATCAAGTTATAGTATATAAAGTTATCGATCCCACGAGGAAGGCATTGTAAGTTTAGTCAAATTTGGTTCTTAATATGTGCAAGACAATTATGATTAAAGCAAAGTGAAAGTGGATTGTGAGAGGATAAGAGAGTGGTTGTGATTTAGTGCGAATAACAATTCAAATGAGAAAGAAAGTGAGTGTGGAAAGATTTAGAATGTGGAGGTGAAATAAGCACAAGTAAATGAAAATGTGATTGAGAGTGAAGTGAGAGTGAATATGTACAAATAAAAGAAAAGCAAGAGAGAAGTAAAGCGAGTATGAAAATTAAAAGAAAAAGAAAGAAAAGAAACAACTAAATGAAGAGCAAGAAAGTAAAAGATGGAGGGTTGATTTAAGAAAGGGGGAGTCTAGAGTTGATTCACTTAGCTAATCTCAATCTCACAAGAGTGAGTAGGATATAAAGCTAGTCCAAATAATCTCTAGAGATCCCCAATTATGATCTCCATGAACAAAATAAAAGAGAAAAACAAAGCGACAAATAAAGAAGGTAAAATGTGGAGGATGATTAAAGGTGGTAAAATCTAGAGTAGATCCACTTAGCAAATCTCAATCTCACAAGAATGAGTTGGACATAATGCTAGTTTCAAATAATCTCTAGGGATCCAAATAATGGCTCAACATTTAGAAAATGAGTGATTTCCAAGAGATCTTAAGCCTCAAGGCGAATTAAAGAAAAGAAAAGAGAAATCAAAATTAATTACAAGAATTAAAGAGCAAGAATTAAAGATATTGCATGAAAATAAATTGCATGAAAGTAAAAACATGAATGTAAATCTACTCTACAAAGCATTAAATAAGCAAGAAAATAAAAATAAAAAAGATAAACCCACATATTGATCTCTTCATCTTCAGCCTCTTTCCATCATTGAAGAAAGAGAAGAAAAGAATATGGAGGGATAAAAAATAATTTTTATTTATTGCAATAAAAGTTACAATTTTGAAAGGTCTTCTCAATTAAGAGTAACCCTCCTCTCCAAATGGAGTTTTTATAAAAAAATTTCACACCTCAAGCCCTCACTCTACCCCTCTATTTATAGATAACAAGAATCTCTCATAACCTTTAGATTTGTTTTGGCCCCAAGAACCCTCATAACCATAGGATCTCTCAAAATAATCTGCACTATCGATTCAATACTTGAGAGATGGGCTTTGTAGGCTTTATTTCTTTTATATTTAATTCATTTAAGACTCTTAGACTTCTCTTAAATGCTCTTGGGCTTCTTGAAATTTAACTTGGCCTTCAAATAATTGAATATATATCACTAAAATTTAGAATTTTGTCATAACCCGCTGCTGCTGATAAAATTTTTAGAATCTGGTAATTTGGATGGCTCTGTCTCGTCGAGATAGGTGATTTTCATATATAATATGTTGAATTCTGCTTTTCAAATTGGGAGATATCGCCTTTTCTTTGCGGTTGACCATCCTGAGCACGAATTTGACTTTATGTTTTTCATATTTGATTTGATTTTTAATTGCAAGCCAAGTTATTAATAATTCTGACCAAGAAAGTGATGAGTGTTGAGATTTTGCTTCTAAACTTAGTCGTGAGCTTTGGATTTAGGCATCATGGGCTTCATTTGGGCTTGAAATAATCTTCATTTGAGCTCTTATTCAATAATTCTATATTACATGGAAATTAAGATAAAAATAATTATTAGCAGATATATTTATTAAAATAAAATAGATAATGAGGGTATAAAAGTGTAATAAAATGTGATGATCACTCTTGTTGCGCTGGCAAAGACTATGATGTCATCCGCAAATAGTAAGTGGGATGGACATCTAGTAAGGGTAGTTGAGTAATAAGTAGCCTCACCCAGCTTTGCCGCAAAACTTTTAGATAATATCTCTTCAACTATAATGAACAAACTTGGCGATAAGGGGTCTACTTGTCGTAGGCCTCTCGAGGAGGAGAAAAGGCCTTTGTACAGTCCTTGGAATACCACGGAGAAAGAGCAGTGACATATACATGCTTGAATGAGTTGGACCCATTCTGCCGCAAAGCCAAACTTGTGAAGAATAGCCATCAAGAAATCCCATTCAAGGCATCATAAGCCTTTTGCATATCCAGGTTAAGAATGATATTGGGGTGAGGTTTGCCTTTGTCAATCTCTCTGCAGATTTCTTGAGCCAAGCCTATGTTGTCTGATATGCTTCTCCCTCGATGAAAGCGCTCTGATTAGGGGATATGATGAGAGGAAGCACTTGTGACAGCCTAGAACCAATGGCCTTAGCGAAGATTTTATAGATAGTGGTGCACAAGCTGATGGGTCTGTATTCATTCAAAGACCGGGGAGCCTTCGTTTGGGTATCGTAACTAGGATTGTGTGAGAGAAAGCCGCTGGTAACGACTTGGTCTTAAGGAACTCATTCACGCTTCAAGAATTGAGGATGCTACAATGTCCCACATTGATGTGAAAAAGGAGGATGAGAATCCATCTATGCCAGCGGCGCTGTCCTGGGGATCGAGAATGTGGCTACTCCATCTCGAATTGTTTTAAGAGCACGTGATTCATGTCACCATCTATGCAAGTAGGGATGAGCTGGATGTATTCTTCATCAACACAATGGGTCTCCGAAGTCAAAAGTTGCGACAGGAATGTTATCGCCGCCTCATGGATAGCCTCGTAGCCTCTAATTCCTTGGTCATCCTTGATGCAAGAAACACTCACCTGGGCAATTTTGCTTTTGACAATGCCATGGAAGAATTTCGAGTTCGAATCCCCCTCTTTGAGCCACTTGATTCGAGACGTTTGTTTCCAAAATTTTTCTTCTTGGATACTAGCCTGTCGCCATTTCGCTTTATATTCCCTCATCTGGGCATGCACAGTTGGGTCCCATAGAGTTTGGAGGCTATCATCTAGCCTTTTGATTTCTGATTCAATATAAGCCAAACGATGAAAAATATTCCCAAAGGATGATGAATTCCATCCTTTAAGAATACGTCGAAGGTGTTTCAGTTTCAGATAAAGATCAGATATAGGAGAGGCATCAATTTTTTCTCCCGCACCTTCATAGTAAGCTGACGGAGATCTGGTTCCAATGCCCACATTCTTTGAAACCTCCACAGCCTAGGGCCAGTGTATGGCTGCGTCTCCCATGACAGGAGGATAGGATTGTGGTCAGAAAATTCCCTGTTGAGAAGTTGAGCTGATAGTCTTCTTGAGATAAGGAGGTTTGTGGATTGTAGCACTCTGTCGAGGATTCGCCAAGTTCTCCTTGTACCTAGAAAGTTATTGCACCAAGTGTATCGCCCACCACTAGTAGGAACAGGGGCCATATTGCAATCATTGACGCATGAGTTGAATTCTTCCATCGCCAATGTTTGCGGGAGAGCTCCCCCAACTCTTTCATCAAGGTACCTGATAGTGTTAAAATCCCCTCCCCATATCCAACCCCTCTAGCCTGATGCTGATATGTGACGAAGATGGTGCCACAGCTCTCTTCTTCTTTGCACTGTGTGATTGCCATACACTGCAGATGTGGTAAGGTAATAGCCTACAAATGACGCCAAAATAGTGATGCACTGCACAGATTTGTGGAGGAGAGATACAGAGACCCCTTCTTGCCATCGCACCCAGATCTTGCCGCCTATATCCTCATTCGAGATCCAATTTTTATCCTTACAAAAGAAGTGGAATTTCCTGATATACTTTGCTGTCATAATAGGCTCCGAAATGATGAACGTTGAGGGCCTATGAGTAGTGATGATTTGCCTACAATAACCAAGAGTGTTAGGATTGCCAATGCCTCGGGCGTTCCAAAAAATAATATTTACATTTGAGTGCTTTTTTTTTTTGACATAGTAGTTAGGGGAGGGAGGAGCCTTTCCTCGCTTCGAGTTGAACTTTCAAAGGCAAATTGGGGTGCCTCTTGCTCGTTCTTGAACCAGGAGATGATTTTGAGGGCATATTCAGCTGTTTGATCAGAGGGGGAAAGTGTTCGTCTGCTGAGTGATGGTTCATATTTATGGGTTCCACTTGACCCTCATCAGTGTCTTGAGTCACATGAAGCTATGGTCACTGACCTATCATCATCATCATCTTGGCCTTCCTGAAGTGCCGCAAAAGAGTTTGTTGAGTTGGTTCTTGTGTGTTCAGCCAATGCTCGTCGGCTAGGGGACGGGAGTGTCTCGGCTCCAGAGGAATCATCATTGTCCACATGGATGGATTTTCTTGGGTCTTGAATGAGAGTTTGTTCTATTGCCGTAGCCTGATTGTGAGCCAAGGAGCAAAATTGGTCATCATGGATGGAAGCGCTCTTCGGGGGAGGAGCTTTCCTTCTTGTGTTTAGACGGTTGAATTGACTTCAATTCCTTCCTGGAGCTGGTGTGGGGATGGGGTGGGTGCTTTATCAGGAATAACTGATTGAATGAGAGCCAAAATAGAGTCAGTATCCTCATTCTCCTCATTCACATGTAAATCAGAGTCTTCCAACCCAACTTGTTGCTCATTCTCCTCTCTGTCATCCACTTGTGGTGACCCCTCTTGAGTGACACTAGCAATTCCACCTGCATTATCTATGTCATCTTCCATATTGATTGAATCACGCTTCGCATGGATGTGCTCAACATATTTATCCATGTGCTTCGCACCATTCCTTACACCACCCCCACCAAACCCACCTAAAATAAGTTCAGTAGGAAGAGCGTTATAGATGGAAAAATATATCTTAAACCTCTATGCACTTTAACAAATAATCTAATTACACTTGTGTACCCCATCTTCCTAATAAGCTCTTCTAAGTATTCACAAGTAAAAAAAGATCCTTCTCCACATACGAAAATTTGATTTTCTCCCCCAACATATTTTACCCTTGGCAGCTTCATAAAACTACCACCATGATGAAAAGTAACTTTAAAGTACACATTCATCCCCACATTAAGAAGAATTTAATCATTCAACATCAGTCCTGATAATATTCTGTATATTTGTGTAAAAACAATTTAAAATACTAAACAACTATTAAAAACACAAGCAGGCAAAACCACAAGAATCAACAAAAGTTTTCATTTTAACACAAAATTCTAAAGCATAGCAAATCCACTCTCTCCACTCGAAAAATTATAATCAACAACAATGTGGTCCATAATCAAACACATTCACACAACAACCAACAACAGATACCTAAAAATCCTAAAATGCAGCTAAACCTGTACATATCCAACATGTAACTAAAGTGAAAACAGTTTTACCCTAAAGAATATGAAACCCTAGCCCAAAGTATGGCTAAATTGCAAGATTTCCCCTTCTTTTGCCTCGTTGATTGCAATTCGCTCTCCCTCTCTTGGTAATAATTTTAAGAAGATATAAGAATTGGGGTTCTTTTATCGTTTGATAAGAGTTTTAATGAGGGCGAAGTTAGAGAAATAAAGGGGTATTACGGTCATAACATTTAAAATATTATTAATGTCACTGCTTTTAACCAAAAAATCTTTGGATCATTTAAGTGGTATGTTTCACAAGTATGTCATACGAATAAAAAAGTGAAACTTTGGATCATTTAAGTGCAATTTACACATTACTTACTTAGGCATTCCATTGAGACTTGAAAGGCTTCTTCTTGAAAACTCTTCTTCGATAAAGTTGGATCTATACTAACATCTCATCGAAAAGTAGAACTTTGTCTGAAAGAATAATTTTGTCTTAGGGTAAATTACACTAAAACCCCATGAACATTAAGCCTTTTGCACTAAACCCCAACAAACTTTCAAAATCACATTAAACCATAACTTTTGGACTTGTAGAAAACCCCGAGCTTTTAGACTTTTGCGGATAACTTCCAAGCGGTGTCGGTTTACTTTTGTGGACTAAAATACCCCCACCTTAAAAAGACCATCCCACTTAAAATCTTATTATCCCTTCACCTTTTTCCCAATGTAAAAAAAATATCGAGCAAAAGGCATTGAGGGAATCGGTCAGTCTAGGGCTTTGCGAGTTGAGTCAATTTCCATTAAAAGACTTTGAAACCAGTGGAGTGCAGGCGATCTTAAGAGAATAGTTGGCGGAAAAAAATAGAGATTTATGATTAGGAATATATAGAAAAAGAACATAAATAATTTTTTAATAAGTTAAAGGGTATTTTGGTCCTTTTCAGTCCGTGCATTGCACATGCCAAGTTAGACTTAATGCCAATGGTGTTAATATGGGGTTTTCAAAGAAGTTCATTGGGGTTTAGTGTGATTTTGAAAGTTCGTTGGGGTTTAGTGTGATTTTGAAAGTTCATGGGGGTTTAGTGTAATTTACCCTTATTTTACTCTTGGAAAAAAATTTAGAATTAGTGGATCTAATATGATTTCAATTGTTTGCTAATTTCAAAATACGAGAGATCTAAGAGACTAATATTGAAAAAGGAAAAAAGAACATTTTGGTCATTTGGTGACTTATTTTCACTTTTGTGCGTTAATTTTTGCCTTCTTTTTCACTTTGATGTCTCAAAATATTTTTCTAACAATTTGGTCCACCAAAGTCCTGATCATATTTCACTTTAATATTCTCAAAATTTTTCTTTAACACTTTGATGCCCTAGAGTTCTAATCGCATTCTACTTTGATACCTCGCCTGATTCTTTTAGATTTTTATCAAATTTATATCACATCTTTATTGGTACATTTGGATCCATTTTACCGATTAAGCTAAGCGCGTGATAAGAAATGCCGCGTCGGCTATTTTTGTTCATCATGTAGATATTGTCGCACTTATAATATCTCAAAATATATGATTTCTATACTTCTTATATTTACTATTAATTCATTATAAATGAGGTTTGAAAACTTGGGTTTGAAAGCGAAAACATAATATGTTGACAAAACCCATCGATATATTGGTTGAGCCACTATCAATAAGCAAATAAGGCGGACATTGTGCAAAGAGCAAATAATGTTGAAAGTAACTTGGTTAATTACCTTGGGAATTTGGAAGGTCAGTCGAAGTTATTTGAGGACTCTAATAATGTAGCATGCATGAATCTTATTGGATGCTTGAATCTTGCTATGAAGTCTAAGAGTCATTGCAGTAATATATATTTAAATGAAGGGTATGTTGGGGTCAATTGATTATTGGGATATTGTGGTGAAAGACTTTGAAAAACTCAAGATGAAAGTACGCTATTGGCGCACACAGAACTTCGCTCAAAAGTACCCTAAGAAAGATAGTAAGACCCTCTACTTTATTTATCAAGGAGTTGATGAATCAACAGCTGAGAAGATCTCAAATGTGCGGCCTTAAAACATGCATGAGAGATACTTCAAAATTCGATAATGGAATGAACAAGGTGAAGAATGTGCCACTTTAAATACTCAAAGGAGTTTGAAGATCTAGAGATTGAGGAAAGTGAATTAGTTTAGGACTATTTTGCTCGAAGTCTTGGCCGTGGTGAACCAACGAAGAAATAGAGAAGATTGAAGATGTTTGTGTAGTGGAGAAAATTCTCCAGTCACTTCCTCGAAGTTTGATTATATTGTACATGTCATCAAGAGTCAGAAAGACATGAAGATGTAGTCCATTTTAACTATTCTAATCTTTTGGACCATTACTTTTTATTCATGTTTTCAAGTTGAGCAGTGTGTTTGAAAGCATTTGAACCATCTTGAGCTAATTGCTTGGCTAAAACCAGAGCTAGTATATATAACAGTTTAAATAATAATGCTTGATTAATGAGACGATATTATAGAGCCTAAAAGCTTTAAGAAATGCTAGGTGTAAAACAAGCACCGTGCCAATTATTCTTAAAAAACACAATTCCAGTTACATCTCAGCAGTTGATGTTGATGAAATTTAACTAACCTACAGGAATTTAGATGATCCAACTCCTAAATGATATTTGCAGTTCCAATTACAGATTTAAATAATTTCTTGATGTAGTTGAGATAATTTTTCATATGAATCTTAAATGATAACTTGATAAAGGTTTCTCTTTACAATTATATCCTGGGCTTATTTGAGCATCCAGTTAATCTCTCATGCATATGATGTCCTTAATCTCTCATACATATGATGTACTCAATGAGCACCTAAGAATTTTTTCCTTTTTCTCCTTGAGATTCTATTCAAAATCAATTTCTTGGTCTCATTTAACTCCAATTCCATTTGCCAAGCAAGCCATAACAGATCAAAGTATAAGAACAAACACAAACAAAAACAAACTCAAAGCAATATGGTTAAGAGAAAAATCCTATCGATAAAATATACAACATTTTTAAAATTTCAACAGTGCAATACAAGCATTATACCATTCTAAAAGAATCATAAACAAGCAAATAAACCTTCATCTTGTTCATTAACTCTCCATCTAAACATTCAAATATTGACAATTCTCGGTTTGGCCCTCACTACCACTAAGCACATTAATCTTCCCCATTTTTATCGTAGATTTAGCAAAGTCCCCTAAGAAAAGCTCTTGATCCTAAGAATAAGCCCATACTAACTCTATAACATTCTCCTCTACACTCTCAGAAACCAGTGCTTCACCACTCTAAAGCAAGCCGAGGCCTCAAAGCAAATTAAGATAGCATTGTCTCTCCCATTTGTTGGGCAAATTGCACTGCAAAGATCTTCGAAACGTACAGCTTCTCTCTTTAAAGGAGAATGGAGGCCCTCCGTATGCTAGATGACCGTAAAGTCTCCCTTTGAAGCTTGCGTGTCTTGATCATCCGATGGTATGACTCCCTGCAGTCAACAAGAGTTGGTATGCATGTATGAGTATAGGCCCAGAACGTAAACATTAAATAGAAAGTTTGATAGTCAATGTCTAATAGCTTTAATCTTTGGGTAATTTGGTTCTTGTCCCCAGGAGGCCTAATTTGCATCGGACCATAAGCTGTGATCCAGAAGGCGGAAAAATCTTATGGATGTTGTTCTGCTTATGATTGCCGATGGGTAATTCTCTAAGTTGTCTGCCCTCCTCAATCGCCCAAGAGTCCATGATTTTCCATGGATGATTGAGATATATTCACAAATGAAAGGAGAGATTGTTGCTTAAACTTCTGCTTTAAATTGATTCCCAATATATGTTTAAGGCCCTTCTGGTTCCTAGGCAGGTATGCACCCTCCCCAACAATTAAGATCAGAACATAGTTTAACCTTGAATTAGCTGATACATATGAGTTAGTTGCACAGACCCCTTGTAGAATCCTTGTTTTGCACTTAACTACCCTGTAGTTTTGTTAGCCTGGTTTCAATTCTTATGACTCTTTTACCGGTGGTGAAAGTTTGGCAAATATTGCCCCTGCCTGAAATTAGTGAGTCCGTCTCAGAAAAAAAAAAGCCACAAAAAAAACTTAACCTAGGAAGTCTATCTGTAACAATGAAATACAGAGGCAGTAAGTGCAAAATAGCAATACTGTACACGCGCACGCGCGAGGTGCGGGGTGGGGGTTGCTATCCGCGACATATACTTAGTCATCATTTTACAAATAAATTAAAGAAGTGAGTTATCAGTACCTGATAGATCTACAAGGTCTACTATGTCAAGGGCCTTGTGCTGCAAAGCTGGCGATGAGAGCCTCCAGAGTGGAGTTTGGAGCAGGTATCATTTTGCTTGCAAGTGTTACGCTTGCTTTCAGAGAGTTCTTCTCCCTAAGTATACTTCCCAGCTCGGCCCCCCTCTCTGTAGGAACAACTCACAGTTAAATTGAAAGACAACATATCGATCATATAAAGTTAAGAAATGGCAAGCTCAAAGAATTGTAATCGGAAAACTATTCACCAAGTTTGTGTAAAAGAAACAATCCATAACAAAGATTTATGTTCTCTTTGCAGCAATGGCCTCCAGTTTAATATAGCCCAGTACTGAATATAAATATCCTGATAGAGACCTAAATCACTTTTAAATTAAGGCTATATCCAACGACTAAGTGAATCAAATATAGGGTTAACATGGAAGATAAACAACCAACACTATATTCTTTAAACTAAAATTAAACTTCTACAAGTTTAAAACTATAAGCAACATAGTACTTTTCCATTCTGTCCCAGAATTACTGGTATATCGAAGGAGAAATTCAAGCAAAGATAGCATGTCATCACCTTGAGCCCATGCAGTGAGTTTAAATTAAGAACTGCTATCTTCTCAATGACAATATAGCGGTTGTGTTATCAACTAATAAAGGTATAAATACCTACATATTTGTTCCAATTACAGATGCAAAACAAATTACAGCCCGACTAAAGAGGACCGCCTTCCTCTGAGAAGTCTATGTAAGAAATGTAGAGCAGCAAGAAAATCTTGTAAATAGTCTCATCGAGCAGCTTCTATGTTATGTTAGTTGTGAGATATGCATAAGAAAGTTAACCTCAAACCAAAGATACAGGGTTATAGCCCAAACTGAATACTTGTGGCTTAGCATGTCGAAACTATAAGTTTGATAAATATTGAATTCATGATTTAAGAACCATACATAAAGTTAGGGTCAGACATTTTATTGAGTAACAACAGCTACAGAAATAAATAAAACCCTAGCAAGTGCTCGTCACATCAGGAACCCTTTTTTCAAAAATAAAAAAGAGCTAAAAGGATGAATTTTACCCAAAACACCAAACAACAAGTCTTGTTTCCTATTTCAAGCAGCAGAAGAAACCACATACAAGAGAACTTGAATTTCATAAAAGCAACATAATCTGAAGTTAATTATCAATTTCTCATGGAATAATTAATGGAAGAATTGGAAGAGTATAAAGTTTGAAGAGAGGTAGTACGTACTTAAGGCGCTGTGAAAGATTAGATGGCAAGTCGGTCAATTTCTCTGCACCTCAATTTCAACGTCAGGGATGTGTTTTATCTTGGGCCAATCAGCACCTTCGTCCTCCAGGCACCGCTCCTTCAGCGTCTCGCTGCAGCCGCTGATCTCAAGCCCTTGCAGAGCGAAGGCATCTGCAGCGATTGGAGCTCATAAGCTCCATAAATATATAACCTCCTCAGGAAGAGAGCATGGAGGCTACAAGGCAGCAACTTTGCAGTATATTTATCCAGACCGATAGATTGCAGCGAAGTTTTGTGGAGCAACAACCATGAGTTGGCGTCTCCCTCAGATCCTCGAGAACTATCTCCAATGTTCAATGTTGATGCTGCTGCAATCAAATCATGATCTGTGTACTTAGTTTCAACGAACATGAGCTGAAAATATTATTCTCAGACACTTAGGTTCCTCCTCAGAAATAAACTATTCATAGAATTACTTACATTTTTCAAAACTTCATTTTTGTTATAATCCAAGATTGAGTTCTTCTAATAATGTTTTTATTGTTGATGAATTTATAGTATCCTTTTAATCATAAGTGTTGTATCTAAAAGATCATTGACTACATTCTCTTGCAATATCTAAGAGATAGGAAGGAACTTGGAAAAGATTCCTTCTCTTTTATATATATGTACATATGTGTATGTATCTGTGTGCGTGTGAATCTGGCGTGCGGCGTCTTGGCGTCTTGACTAAAGGTAGAATAAACTTAAGTGGATAGGAGCTCTTGTCCACTAAGGTTTTTAGCCTTTGATTCTGTTTTGAGATTTGTGTTGCTCGTCAAGACTATCAAGTTTTTTAGCCTTTGATTATGCTTTGAGATTTGTTGTACATCAAGACCATCTTTGAGATGTGTGTATTGATTTGTATCACATGGTAGTACAAATCTCAAAGCAAAATCAATGGATAAAAAAGTTGGTGGACAACAAGCTCCTATCCACTTAAGTTTATACCCGCGCGCGCACACACACATGCATACATATCACAAGTTATGCTATTTTCTATCACTAAAGGGAAATAATCACCATCTTCAAACTGTATATTCTTTAAAAATTGATGAAAACAAATCAATGTATGCTATCAAGAACTAATATGATAAGACATGGTTGTCATTTGAAGATAGTTTCAAGCGTTAAGACCCTCTTTTGAATAGTTTGGTATGTTATTCAGTGAGTCTACCAAAGTCAATTGTGGATCAAATTAAAGGCTGAAGAGTTTCGTCAAATTTGATGAGGATGTTCAACTCGTGATAAGATTCTATTATTGTAACCAAGAAAATGTTGAAGCTCATCAACAGAAGGAGATATGAGAATGTCTCCAAGCTGTTGGAGCTTGTCATCAAGTAATTTTTAGCACTTGCCATGCTTGAAGACATTAACTTCAAACTTTTTTTTGGTGAATGTATAATATGAAATATGAACATCAGAATTTTTTTCTTGCAATACAATAGTGGTGCAGTAGTAGTATTCAGTTTTACACCATCACTATAACCGTAACTAAGCAACACTGTAGCAATCTCGTACTGAAGCATCATTGTAGCAATTAATTGCGAGCAAATATAAGCTCTGGTAGATGTTACATTGGCAAATTCCTTTGGCTTTTATATCAATTAAAAGGGACAGAATTAGAGATTTTAGGGTTAGATGGGGAAAATAGGTGCAACAATAAAGGAAGTAGAGTTTTGGTTCCGCCTCAATCAAGCACTTCACAGCAAAATCTTCAAAGAATATCAACTCTACAATGTGAACTCTAGAAAATAACATACAGTTAGGTGTATATGTAGGTTACAACTGAAAGTGAGAACTTGGCTACAGTGTTGTCTTAGAAGAATCCTAATTAAGTTTTGACTGGTTAGGATTTCTTCTTATAAGACAACACTGTAGCAATCTCCAACTCTCTCTTGAAAATAACATACAGTTAGGATTCTTCTAAGTCTAAGCAGTTAGGATTTCTTCTTATAAGACAAGGTTTTGACTGGTTTGCTTTATCTCCAACTCTCTCTCTTGAAAATGGAACTCTAGAAGCCATTTTGCCTCATTAAGTATCTAAGGAATTTATACCTTCTATATGATACTGCAGGGATGAATCGTCAATTATCCACAACTGAGGACATCCTCGTCTTATGCCAATTGATTCCAAATACAAATTATTATTACTCCTTGAGGTTCCAAATTTTTTGTTTCTTGACATGTCAGCAGTTTGGAGACTCCATGATACTGCATGTATGATTCGTCAATAATCCACAACTGAGGATATTCTTGTCTTATGCCAATTGATGTTAAATACAAATAAACAATACTTTCTTGAAGTTCCAATTTTATGTGTCTTGACATGTCAGCCATTTTATTGTGATGCTGATTTTTTTATTGTGAAAAAAAACCATTTTATTGTGATGCTGATTTTTTTGTACATGCCAATTTCCCTACTCTGGAATTTGTTGAATGAAAGATAAATTTATTTTAGCTGATGGTCTGTGCCATTCGTTTTTATCGGTGATCTTGAGTTTTGTTGTTCTTCTTAACTCTCGTTATAAATTTTGCACTTGTGATGGACCAACATTTAACCAGCTTTTATGTCCATTGCTTCCAAAGAACTTTTGTTTCAAAATGTTATGCTATCCTTGTCCTTCCTATAGATTACCTTGATTGGCCTACTCCTTTTTTTCCAAAATTTGAAATTTTCATTCCTCTTATCTCTTATTATACATTTTATACTTGTGTACACTGCAAATTTAACTTCAAACCAAAGATACAGGGTTATAGCCCAAACTGAATACTTGTGGCTTAGCATGTCTGAAACTATAAGTTTGATAAATATCAATTCATGAATTAAGAACCAGACATAAAATTAGGGTCAGACATTTTATAGAGTAACAACAGCTACAGAAATAAATAAAACCATAGCAAGCGCTCATCACATCAGGAACCGCTTTTTAAAAAAAAAAAAGAGCTAAAAGATGAATTTTACCCAAAACACCAAACAACAAGTCTTGTTTCCTATTTCAAGCAGCAGAAGAAAACCATTTCCACATGCAAGAGAACTTGAATTTCATAAAAGCAACATAATCTGAAGCTAAATACAGTAAAAAACACGAACAAGTTTCATAGCGGCATACCATTAAACACTTCATCCTCAATCCCAAAATAAATGTCGAAAACACGCGAGTGCTTGAATCCTGCACACTGTTAGTGTAATTATCAATTTCTTAAGGATTAATTAATGGAAGAATTGGAAGAGTATAGAGTTTGAAGAGAGGTAGGTACGTACTTAAGAGCGGTGAAAGATTAGATGGCAATTCGGTCAATATCAACGTGAGGGATGTGTTTTATCTTGGGCCAATCAGCACCTTCGTCCTCCAGGCACCGCTCCTCAAGCGTCGCTGCAGCCCCTGATCAGAAGCCTTCCCAGAGATGAAGGCATCTGCGGCAGCATTGGAGCTCATAAGCTCCAGTAATAGATAACCTCCTCAGGGAAGAGAGCTTGGAGGGTACAAGGCAGGAACTTTGCAGTATATTTATCCATATTGATAGATTGCAGCGAAGTTTTGTTTTGCAACAACCATGAGTTGACGTCTCCCTCACACTCCACATTCCTACAAAACAGCTGTCTGACAGATGCGTATTTTCTCAATGGCTCAATGTGGAGCAGCAAGGGGTCATCGATCAGAAGCATGTCGACTGTTAGTGGGAACCCCTCCTCCTCTTTCCCCTTGATTGACGCTGAAGATGCTGCTGCTGCTGCTTGCACAAGCTTGGGACACCCGTCAATCCATAGCTGATCAAGGTGGGAAAGAGCCTTTAGACCCTCAACTGACGTCAGCTCTCCGCACTCCATCAATACCAAATCTGTTAGGGAGGTTAATCTTCTACACGCCTCTTCAGAAACAATGCCTGGAAGAGCCTGTCTAGTTCACCGCAATGTGACAACCATAGGTTTTGAGCGATGAGAGAGCAATCAATTGGGGCGACTGCATCTGTAGCCATCTTCAGCTTTGGGCAATGTTGAATACATAGAAATTTAATGGAGTTTAGATGCTGAAAGCCTTCCTCTGCATGCAAATCCACAAGAGCTTTGCAACCTTCAATCTGCAAATACTGGAGGGAGGTGAGACGGTGTCGCAACAAGCCAGCCATGGATGTTAGCTTTTCACATCCTCTAATTTCCATATAACAAAGGGAGGATGAGGATGGAGTAGTCAGACAGAATGTTGGAGAATCAGACAACCCCACATTATCTAACTCCAACCTTTTAAGACCGAGGGGCAGAGGGGGCAATGCCTTCAGTTTGGGACAACCCTCAATTCTGAGATCTTCAAGGAAAGGCCAGCAGGATGGTGCCGTCTCTGCAGATTCTAGTCTGGACCACTCTTCGAACTGCCCGCAATCCTTGATTTCTAGAACCTTCAGTTGCTGAAATCCACCTTCAAAACCAATCTGCCTAACGGCTGTTAGTGACCTCAATTCCAATTTATTGAGATATGGAAGCTTCGAGAGAAGGGAGGTGCTCCCATGCTCTGTTGTCGGAAAGAACAATCTCCTCTAGATTTTTAATGATTCTCGCTCCATCCAATATGGAGACCTCGCACCTCGGTATCCTGTAATTTTGAGTTGCTTAAGACTATCGGTGGATGAAGGCGATCGAGCACCTTTTCATCTCCTCCATACATCAGCTGTTATGTGTGACCAACTCAACTCTAACACTGTGGAGTCTCTTTTTCCCAGCGGAGTAAACTAACCTCCTAGTGTTGGTCATTTTAAGGCCCTAATGATAAGTTCTGAAGGTCTCGGGTCCTTCAGTTCACTAAGTTTATAAGCACCGGCGTCAAGCGTAACCTTTGAAGCGAAGTGAATTATATCCCATCGATGTTTACGTAGGAACATCCCATGGCGGCATGTGTCTCAAGTTAATAAGGTTATTCAAGACTAGAACTATAGGATCACTATCGTCAAAACACTCCTCCTTTTGCAAGCAAGTACACGAAGGTGGTAAAGCTTGCATATTGAACTAAATGCGAGTATCGATAATTGTGTGATATCTGAGATGCCTCAATTTACCCATTGCATCCGGCATTACTTCCATTCCTTCAACAATGATGCTCAACACCCGAATTTTTTCTAATGATTCAAACACTTGTTCGAATGCCACAGCATGCTCATCGTTGTATAACTTGAATTTTAAAATGAGGGTGTGGAGGTTCTTCCATTTGTCCATATTTTTAAGAAGATCAAGATCATCAGTTTCAAAGTGCAAATGACGTACCGTCTTTGGGATCTGGTTGATGGACATACCTCCGACAAATCTAAAGCATTCATCATGAGATACTGTGTGTGCCAGATCATGCAAAAGATCATGCATGATGTAGACTACTTCTATTCTTTCAGCCATGGGAGTGAAGCCTCTTGTACCACGTTGTTCAAAGAATGATAGTTTAGCTAACTCATCAAAGTAGCGGCTTCCTATATCCTCAAGTGTTTTTGGCAGATTCTGAGGAGATTGTTGAATGAAGCCGAGCGCCATCCACATTAAGACTAGATCAGCTTTGATAAACTCATGATCACGAGGGAAGATCTTGCAAAATGCAAAACAAGGTCTTAGGTGCGTCGGTAAATAGCGATAGCTCAACATCGAGCAGGCATCACATCATCTCTGTTGTGCATGATCTAATATATGACTTGATTGCGAATATTATTCCAATGACTCTCATCCAAGTTAGAATGCAACAACGCTCAATCATCTTGGCGACCGCAAAGCCTCCAAGCCTTCTGCTATTTTCTTGCCAATGGATTCCGGCTTTTATAACTATGAGGCTTTACTCTAGCGAATGCATATCGATTGAAAAGTGATAAGAAGTCATCTCCATACAAGGGATTTAATTTCATTGACTCTTTTGCCCTTCCAAAGCCAATGCGGCCATTTGACAACCTTCTACGATCGGTGGTTATAAGGATTTTGCTTCCTTTAAGTCCACTCCTCAATGGAGCAAACAATCTCTCCCAACTAGAGGTCATCATCCCAAGCGTCATCCAAGATCATGAGAAATTTCTTAGATGACACCAGGGCCTCAAGATCTTCCTCGGTTGGCCACATCCCCAAATCTTTTATGATATCTCCCTAATCCTTTGGACATCAAAGGGAGTGGAGACACAGGCCCAACTTTTGATCTCAAATGAACTTTTTAAGATGTTGTCCTTATCCTCGTAGATTAGCTGTACAAGGGTTGTCTTCCCAACTCCTCCAATGCCTACAATGGAGAAAAGAGATATTCTCCTTATGATCATCATCGTCGGGCGTCTCATCAACCCTTAACACTTCCTTCCTCTCCTCATCCCTTCCCAACACATTCTCATTGCCAAAAGCGGTCCGGTTCCACGATTAGGGCGATTAGAACGGCGATCGAGTTTGATGATGTTGTTGAAGTTGGTTGACTAGTTGTAGTGTGCGATGAATTCTTTCCGCCTATCGCGACTTCATTTAGCCTCTTGATGACCGGTCTTTGGTGGGATCGATTTAAAGGCTCTTTACTAAACTTGGAAGCTTTTCGTTTAGAATCGGAGATAAAACCACGCACCTTCTGCCATTAGGTCTTATTAAAGCGACATTCATCTCCACTTGTTTCTCTATCGGAGATAATCGAGATCATCGAGCACGTCCTCGACCATGTGGGCGGCATCTTTTAGTTGCCCACGACCATTCGTTGAGGTCTTGATGATTTCTTGTTGCACTGCTCTCCTACCTTCACAATAGCTCGGATACGAGGGAGAGCAACTTCGACAAGTTCATCCTTCATTCGAATTAGGAGCAAAATATTGGTTACCGCATAGTTGAACCGACCTCCACCAGCTTCTCAATGATCTTGCTCACGATCACATCTCCCACAACCGCCATATTTGATTCTTCTTCTTCTTCTTCTTCTTCTTACGCTGGTGATTGCGAAAGTTTGCTGGGCAGTGGGCCTTTGGATCTACAATTTCCAAGGTCAGCGACAGCCATTCGAAGAAATTAAAGCCAAGCAAACATGTGATGCCGATCAGACCATGCGAGCGGCTCTTCTATGGCATATTATTATTATATTATGTTATTTAATACGATGATTGCATTATGTCGACGTTGTCTTCTTGCCACCTAGAGTCCACTAGTTATATTATATAATATTATATTATGTTATTTAATATAATGATTGCATTATGTCGAAGTTGTGGTCTTGTGATATCTAGAGTCTGCTAGTTTGAGCCTCAACATTAGCCTCTCCCCGCGAGAGTAAAATGTCAAATGACTCTCATCAGGCCCATAATGGTACGAGTTTGTGCATTCAGCTGCATATAACATTTTATAACCTATTGTGCGCTATATAAATGAGCTTATAAGAGAGAAAAATAATGATGTCATTTGTTTGGTTGAGACTAATACAATGTATATCCTAATACATCTCTTAGTGACTAATTTAGGCGAATGGTGTCACCTAACATCGAGAGATTTCCAACTGGGAGTTGCAAATTAACTTGTCTCTTTTAATTGATTGATTTTAAACTGTTGACAAATATTCCATTGTAGATTCATATTTCATCAACTTTTATCTATCCTCGAGGATTTCTCTCATTTGAAGTTAATGCATGTGTGAGCAATACAAGAGGGACTAACCATAATATTGTCTAAATTTAGCTGGAAATGCTAATATCGGATGCGAGAAAAGAAGAAAAAAAAAGAACCCTCGGTTAGAATATTAGAGAAGAGTTAAAATTACCCAATTTTATATGTATAAGATAGGTTTTTAAATATATGAGAGAGCATCATTCAACCTCTCAAGTTCATCCTTCATTCGACTTTACCGAGCAAAATACTAGGCTACTACATAGTCAAACCCGACCACCAGGTTCTCAATAATTTTGCTCACGGTCACATTTCTGATCACCGCCATATTTGATTTTTCTTTCTTCTTCTTAATTCTGCTAGTAGTTGGGAAAGTTTGCAGGTGTACTTGGGAGGATGCTTAATTATCAACTTGTTGAGCAATGCAATAAATAAAATAACAATAGTCAAAAGAAAATAACAAGAAAACAATATGGCCGGCGCAGGGGGCCTTGGCGTCAAATTTTCCAAGTCGATGACAGCTATATCATTTGCACTAATTGCACACGCAAGCAGATTGATTATTCCAAAGAAATCAAAGACAAGCAAGTGATGCCAGATCACATATCGCCATCAATTCTAAAGCAATGTTAAGTATAAGCATCAGTACAATCAATGCCAGTACAATTATAAAGCTTATGAAGGTTGCAAAAAAGATGGAAAAATGCACATTAAATACAGCTCAAGCAACTAAGTAGTTTTACTTGCATATAATCTCAACTTATCTTAATTGAAGGCATCTTGCATAAAATCTAGAATGTGACGTTTGATAAAGGGTTACATGGGATGAAACCAAACAAAACAAGGTAAAGAGGTAATATGTGCACAACACCAGAAGCCAAGTTTCTCTATGCACTAAGGAAACCTGATTTACAAGTATTTTCTTGCAAGTGCTCGAACTTTTGTATCAAAGTGTGACGAAGTTATCCGTGACCCAGGTAAATATAGAGGATCCATCAGAATCTGTACAAATTTACAAAGAATATATTAGTATGAACACTTTGAATTCAGATAAAGTTTACAAGGTTGAATTAGACTAGCATGAAATGAATCATATTGTTCTTACACAAGCATGCAAAACAGTAAGATAGTAAAGCTAGAATTAAGGAAAAGCAATACCGCAAGGGAAAAATCTAGCTATTTTGGATTTTTTGGGTTGTGGGGAGGCGTTGGGAGGTTTATTTGTTCAGGATTGGTAGTTTGGATTGGGACTTTTGTCGGATTTTGATTTAATGGTTATTCGTTTAGGACTAGGATTTGGATTTAAATTTAAGGTGTTATTCATTTAGGACTAAGATTTGGATTTAAATTTAAGGTGTTATTCATTTAGGACTAAGATTTGGATTTAAATTTAAGGTGTTATTCATTTAGGACTAAGATTTGGATTTAAATTTAAGGTGTTATTCATTTAGGACTAAGATTTGGATTTAAATTCATGGTGTTATTAGTTATTTTGGATTGTGATTAGGATTAGAGTTCGGAATCCATATGCCAATCCAGACATATTTTCAACCTAAGCGGTCGGAAAATTTTGTGGGTTTCTTACTCTCATCACGGATTTTAGTAGAAGAGCTATTCCATTATAGTATTAAATGGCTCACGTATGTCATTATATATATATATATATATATATATATATATATATATATATATATATATATATATATATATATATATATATATATATATATATATATATATATATATATGAAGCGAACTCTATAAACTTAAGTTGATAGGGAGGAGTGTCCAACTTTTATATCCATTGATCTTGCCTTGGGATCAGTGAAATCAACATATGCACAAATCTCAAGGTGAGCTTTATATCTTTCACGGATCCCGACATCAATGGATAGAAAAGTTAGTGGATATTTCTTTATCAACTTAAGTTATAGGAATATATATATATATATATATATATATATATATATATATATATATATATATATATATATATATATATATATAATATATCTATGGTCCATTCCTCCATCTATCCATTCCCATTCCATTCCATTCCATCCAGCCCCTCCCTCCCATTCCATCCATAAATTCCATGTCCCCTCCACCTTCCATCCCCCCTCCTCCATCCATTCCACCGCCTCCACCCTTCCCCCTCCACCATCCATCCCCCCCCTCCACCTCTCCCTCCCCTAACCTCCTCATCTCCCTTCCCCGCCGCCCCCCCTCAGCCTGTCCTTCCCAGCCCCCTGCCGCCCATGATCGCCCTCCACCTCTCCCTCCCCGGCTCCTCTCCATCTCCTTGCCCCGCTGCCTCCCCCTCATCCGCCCGGCCCCGAGGCCCTCCAGCTCGGATCTGATTTAAGTCAGTAGGTGTCCTCGGCCTCGACCTCCTCGGCAGCTCGGATCGATGACAAGAGCAACACTGCAAGTTCCTCCCATCCCCCCATCCTCCACATTTTAATTCACCCAACATTTTGAGAAAGTGAATGGAAAGTGAATATAGGGACAGAGAAATTAATTTTTTATTTGCTCTTTCTACCATTTCACTTTTAAATGTTCACTTCCCATTATCAGTTTTCCAAGGCAACCAAACATGGCATAAATAAAGTAGATGTCATATCAGCTATAATGTAGAACATGCACAAAAACATGCACAAGACAGTTTTCAGGTTCAGTAGTCGACTACTAGGCATTGTAGTCGACTAATCTGTGTGACGGCAGGTTTGGTGGGAACAGTAGTCGACTAATCTGTATTGTAGTCGACTAATCTACAGTGTATTAGTCGACTAATCACGAAGTAGTAGTCGACTAATGCGAGCAGATCGAATCACGGGTTTGGTTTTAAACCGGTTCGTTTAGAGTTTATATATAACCCTAAACGATTGTTAGGAAGTTTCAAGCACGTTTTGGAGCGACTTTGAGAGGTTTGTGCATCTTTGGAGAGGAGATCTTTTGAGAGATTGAGAGGTTTGTTTTAGGGTTTCTTTGTGAGAACTTGTAATCCTAATTTGTATTCTCTCTTTCTATTAGTAAAATCCCCCTCCTTACCCGTGGGCGTAGGCAACTTGCGAACCACGTAAATCTCGTGTCTTTACTCTTTTATTGTGTTTTGGCTTTCGTTTGTGGTGGTTTCTCTCGGCGGTTCCAGCGGTCCGGCCCAACAATTGGTATCGAGCTATTGTTGATTGGAAGTGGTGTAATTTCTAATTTGAGGGGTGTTCGGTGATTCTGAGAGAAGCGGATTCACGAAGACAAGCAGAGGATGGCGTCAACGATCATCGATCAAAGTGGGAAAATTCGAGATTGAAAAGTTCAATGGGAAGAACGACTTTTCCTATTGGAGGATCTGGATGAAAAACTTTCTAATTTCATAAAAATTGCACAAGGCTTTGGATGAAAAGGAGAAGAAGAACAAGGATATGTCGGTGAGGATTGGGAGGAGTTGGATCTGGAAGCAGTCGATTATCCTATGCCTTGAGAGGGATGTAGCTTTCTTGGTAGATGGAGAAAATGGGCTGGTGTGGAAGAAGTTAGAGGGTACCTTCATGGCGAAGAGTCTAACTAACCGGATCTACTTAAAATCCAAATTGTATACTTGCAAGATGGAGGAGGGCTCATCAATCAGGAACACATCAACAAGTTTGATAGGATCATATCAGTTGAAAGACATAGATGTTAAAGTAGGAGGCGAGGATCAGCGCTTCTACTACTTGTCTCTGTAGAAGTCTTATGAGAACACAGTGCAAACACCGATGCTTGTGGGAGAAAATTTGAAGATGGATGAGACTAGAACGGCACTTCTAGCGGACGATCTTGGAAGATTGCAACTAGTGACATAGCCTTGGTGGTAACAAGGAACAAGCCGAGATTGTTTGCAAGAGGAAGGAGCAATGAGCGAGGAAAAGGCAAGGGAGGAAAGTCTAGATCTAAATCAAGACCTCTGCGGGGAAAAGGATGTTTCAAGTCGCGGTGAAATGGGCATTTCAAAGTCGGTGTCAAATAAGAGAGTAGGTGGAAAGAAGAACAACAACAAGGCTGAGAGGAGAGGCCAAGGAAGAAGCGAGCTACGTTTGAGGAAGGGCGATAAGGAGTGCTATGTCGTCACGGTGGCGAGGATATCTCCGGAAGTGGATACTTGATTCGGTTGCTCTTACCATATGTGTCCAAATAGGAAGTGGTTTACTACCTACGAGGCATTGATGGTGGAGCTGTATTGATGGGGAATAACCATGCTTGTAAAGCAGTAGGGCTAGGTAATATCAAAATCAAGATGCATGATGGAGTGGTTCGAACCTTGGCGGATGTGAGGCATGTTCCCGACTTGCGGAAGAATCTTATCTCAGTTGGTGCTTTGGACTCCGATGGTTGCGAGTTGTGGCGGAAACGGAGTGAAGAAGGTTGTTCGTGGTTCCTTAGTAGTGATGAAGGGTGTTCGTCCACGGTAATCTATACTCTCTCGAATGCGGCGGTGGCGAAGATCGTGGTTGGGCGAAGGAAGTGGTGGAGACCCATGTGAGCACACGGTTATGGCATAGGCGGCTTGGGCATATGTCGAGAAGGGTCTAGTTACGCTTGGTAAAGAGGTCTGGCGAAGAATCTGAAGGAACCTAGCATGGATTTTGCGAGGATTGTGTGTATGAAAAGTCACACGAGGTCAAGTTGAGCAGCAAGTCTAAGAGCGAGGGATACTAGATTATGTGCACACGGATGTTTGGGGTCCGCTCGGATAACTTCAAGGGTGGTTCAGTATTATGTCGTTTATAGATGATTATTCTAGGTATGCTTGGATTTACTACGAAGCACAAGAATGAGGTGTTGAGACATTCAAGAAGTGGAGAACAATGGTTGAGAACAGACGAGGAAAGAAATTGAAGACGAGATCGATAGCAGTGCAGTATACGGATGGTGCTTTCAAGGAGTTACGTGATCGGGAGAATTGTTCGACAGACGGTCAGTCTACCGAATGGGATCGCGGAGAGACTGAACGAACAACTGCGGAGAAAGCGGTGAGTATCGCGATCTTATGCGAGTTGGGCAGCGAATGGTGAAGCGGCGGTGGCTCTGACTTGTTACATTGTGAACCGTTCACCACATTCGACATGGATGGTGATACACCATAGGGTGTGGTCGAGAGAACATCAGATTATGATAGGCTCGGAATTTTTGGGATGTACGCCTACTATCCGTCCAGCGAGGAAAGCTTGGCGCGAGGGCCAAGAGGCAATATTCTTGGGGATATGCAAAGGCGTAAAAGCTATGCCGCTGGTGTCTGGAAGATTCAAAGTTCGTGGTCAGGGGGATGTTACCTTTGATGAGAAATCCATGATTGCTAGAAGTCCAAGGATGATGGTGTTATGGCCGGTGAGACTTCTAAGTCTCGGGTTATTGAAATAGAACCTAAAGACCAACTAGGTTCTAATCGTGCTCAAGTGGGAAGTCAGGTAGATGATGAGCTTGGCGGGGAGGAGGTTCAGCGAGGAAAATACGGGCACTACAACAACGGCAGCCGAGGATAATTTGGCTTCCACTAGGCCAAAGCGAGCATACAAGCGAGTTCTGAAGGCGGGGCGATCAACCCTGAAGCACTATAGGCTAATATGGTTGAATCACGCTCTCGGTGGAGGAGGGCGAGCGGTCTCCTTCAAGGAAGCTATTCGGACAAGGATAGTGAGAGTTGGTTGGCTGCGATGGAGGAAGAGATGGAATCTCTTGGAAGAATCATACATGGGAGGTGGTCCCATTGCGTAGGAAGAAAAAGCTATTGGTTGTAAGTGGGTGTATAAAAGAAAGGAAGATCTTTGAGCTTCGGTGGTGTAAGATACAAGGCGAGGCTAGTGGCTAAGGGTTTTGCCTGAGAAGAGGGTGTGGATTACAATGAGATATTTTCTCGGTGGTGAAACACACATCTATTGGTGCTATTGAGTATTGTTGCTTATGGTGATTTTGGTTTGGATCAACTTCGATGTTAAAACGACCTTCTTGCACGGAGACTTGGATGAAGAGATCTACATGCATCAACTTGAGGATTACAAGGTTGAGGATAAGGAGAATCATGTGTGTCGTTTGAGGAAGTCAGCGTATGGATTAAAGCAATCTCCGTGATGGTACAAGCGATTTGACTCCTTCATCTTTGAAGCATGGGTTTTCGGCGATCATGATTGTTGTGTTTACCGGGCTTAGCGGAGGTAATTTTATCTATCTTCTTTTGTATGTGGATGACATGCTTATTGCTTCTAAGAGCGGGGTGGAGATAGATAGGTTGAAATCTCAACTTGGTGAAGAGTTGAGATGAAGGACATGGGTCTTTGCTAGGAAAATCTGGGTATGGAGATTAGAAGAAGCGGTGAATCGGCGATTGTTCTTGAGTCGGAAGGGCTACATAGAGCGGGTGATCGCGAGGTTCGGGATGCAAAGTGCTAAGTCGGTGGTGACTCCATTGGCTCCACACTTTAGGCTTTACGGTAATCAATCTCCCTCTGTGGAAGAAGAAGCACATGGGCGTGTTTCCTATGCTAGTGCGGTTGGCGATTTAATGTATGCAATGGTGTGTACGCCGGATATTTCACAGGCGGTTAGTGTGGTGATGGATTCATGGCGAATCCGGAAAGCGCCGGGAAGCGGTGAAGTGGGTCCTCAGTACTTAAAGGGTACCGTTGATATGGATGCGTGTTTTGGTGGAGAAACATGTCAGTTGATGGGTTTGTGGACTCACGATTATCGCGGGCGATCTAGATAGACGGCGATCTACTACCTGGTTATGTATTTAAGATACATGGAGCCGGTTAGTTGGCGTCGATGTTCTGACTCTGATGGCACTTTCTAGTACGAAGTGATACATAGCCATGGCGAAGGAGTGAAGGAAACCTTGTGGTTATGGGGTCTTCTAGGCGATTTGGGGATTGGCGAGGAAAGCGTGAACTTGTGGTGTGGCGGTCGAGTGCAATTCACTTGGCGAAGAATCGGGTTCATCATGCTCGTACCAAGCATATCGATGTCGGTATCATTTTGTGCGGGATGTCATAGAGGAAGGTGATATTTCTCTCATGAAGGTGCACACGAATGAGAATCCCGCGGACATGCTAACCAAGGTGGTCCAGGTAGTAAGTTTAAGCATTGCTTAGACTTGCTTCATATCAACCGTGTTGATCGCCCGAGGGCATGGCTCTTGGTAATGGGTAAGGTGGAGATGATTTGAGGTGAACTACGATGAGCTTGATCGGTGGAAGTGCGTGGCGGCAGCGGTGTAGTGGCCTTGTTGGATTGGCCTGGATTGGCTGATGGAGATCTCTCTAGATGTTCTTGGTGTTCTTCTGGTGTTCGTTCAAAATTTGAGGTAAATCAAATGATGTACGAGGTGGAGAATTGTAGAACATGCACAAAAACATGCACAAGACAGTTTTCAGGTTCAGTAGTCGACTACTAGGCATTGTAGTCGACTAATCTATAGTGTATTAGTCGACTAATCTGTATTGTAGTCGACTAATCTACAGTGTAGTAGTCGACTAATCTGTATTGTAGTCGACTAATCTACAGTGTATTAGTCGACTAATCTGAAGTAGTAGTCGACTAATCTGGCAGATTCTGAATACGGGTTTGGTTTTAAACCGGTTCGTTTAGAGTTTATATTTAACCCTAAACGATTGTTAGGAAGTTTCAAGCACGTTTTGGAGCGACCTTTGAGAGGGTTTTGTGCATCTTTGGAGAGGAGATCTTTTGAGAGATTGAGAGGTTTGTTTTAGGGTTTCTTTGTGAGAACTTGTAATCCTAATTTGTATTCTCTCTTTCTATTAGTAAAAATCCCCCCTCCTTACCCCGTGGACGTAGGCAACTTGCCGAACCACGTAAATCTCGTGTCTTTACTCTTTTATTGTGTTTTTTGGCTTTCCGTTTGTGGTGGTTTCTCTCGACGGTTCCGCGGTCCGCGCGCCCAACATATAACCTCAACTTTTCACATTTTCACTTTTTATTATCAAAACAAGATTTGCAATAGAAAGTAATGAAAAAGTATTTTCTCAATAAATACATTTCCTTAACTTCTTTACTTTCGATTTACTGTCAAATGTAGACATCAGCTGTACAGGTTTATGATATCGCATTCATTGGCATCAAGGGAACGTCAGCAATAGAGGACGCTATAAAATTTGCTTGCAGTGACATTTTCCCATGTGAAAATTTATACCTTGAAGATATTCAGTTATCTTTGGACTCTGGAGGGGTTCCAACTGCTTATTGCTAGCAGGCATCAGGGTTTAGTTCTGGTGATGTTGTTCCCCCTTCTTGTCTTTCAAGTGTTGATAGTCTCATCAAACAAAATGTTGTTGTCGAAACGAAACTTCAGTCCATGTTCAGATGAATATATGTACTTATTCGATAAATAACTATGTATAGGGTGCTTATTCTTAAGATATGATTGGGGTTCTGTTGTTTGTTTCCAGTTATGCACGAATCAGTACCCAAAAATATGTACAGAATGCCTATTTCTTGAAAGTTGATTGGATTTGGCTTGTGTCGATTTCAAATGAATACCTAATTATTTCTTGAAAGTTGATTGGATTTGGCTTGTGTCGATTTCAAATCGAGCTAAGTTATCATGCTCCCATGAAACAATGTACTCATTCATGAGTGCCAAAATTCATTTTCTATGGAAAAGAGTCTGGATTCTTTGGAATTTATTCTGCACGAAAAATTGTTTTGTTAAGTAAAGTTTGAAATATGAATACATAGGCTCTCAGACAAAATAAATTTCACAAATCAATGATAAGCTATCTGGGGTTTTGCTTAAAAACGTCACAAATTATTTTTATTAGAGAAGTTATCATAAATTTCTAAATTTGCAACCCAAAAAAAAAAAAAAAAAGACAAGAAAAAAAAGAGCCACCAAACTCTAGGCATTAATGGTGTTGTTAAAAAACCTAAGGGCTTATTTGGATTTCAATTGGGTTAAGGGAAGTTAAGCGAAACTAAGTGAGAGAATAAAAGGGAAGGGAAGAGAATTTCATTCTCCTTAGTTACACCCCAATTTGGGGGATAATAAATTTTATACTATTAGATGGTAAATCAAGAGGAACTAGGGTGAATAACTTCCCTTCTTCCTCAGTCACCTCAATCCAAACGAGCCCTAAGTTAACTTTATGTAACTTTATGAACGGATCCAACATGGATCCATTAGTTACCCGCCTAAACCGTACCCGTTTTCCTCTCTTATTCCCCCGACCACCGCGAGCGCCTTTGAGCTCTTTTCATTCCCCCAGCACCTAAACCCTAAGCCCCAAAATTTGCTGCTACTTTCGCTCCCAAATTCAAAAATATTCAGCTCCATTGATGGATTCAAACATCAAGATCGACCTCGACAAGCTCCCGATCAAGCGTCTGGAAGCCATCGAAGAATCCGGCGTCGAGCATTTCCCTTCGTACGAATCATCATCTCTCACCTCTTTCCTCTGAATTTCTTTACGAATTTTCTCATGATTTTGTTAATTTTCAGGGAAATTAGCAATGAGGAGACTCGGCTGAATGCGATTCGGAGAATCGATTTCTCGTCGATCATCGAGAGGGATTCGAAGAAAGCGAAGAGCTCTAACGAGTCTCCGGCGGCGGCGGCGACGCCGGCGTGGCCGTGGCAGAGTTTGGTGGAGAATCTGAGGCAGGCTCATCAGGAGTTGAATGTTGTTATTGATCTCATCAACACCGTGAGTTTCCTTAATTTTTTTTAATCTTTTTAAGTGTTAATTATGATGATTTTATGCTCATTTTGTGCTTTTGTTCAAGATAAAATTTGTAGGTTGAAGCAAATGATGCTGTCACAGTTGCTTGGATGCAGAGGCCGAAGCAGTTGCCTAATGAAGTTTTATCGGATCTCTCGGTGTCTGCGGCTACTAAGCTGCAGCGGCTGCGGGTAATTTCTCAGCATAAAGATGCGATCTTGTTTTCTAATTTTATAAATTTTCTTACATTCCCCTTAAAACAGCTTATTTAATCACTGAGCATGGGGTCATGCTATTTATCCATGTTGCTAAACAATTGATTAGCTTAAATTTGTCCTTTGCTATCAACTTATCATGAAAAAACTTTACAGAGTCGAACACATACACAGACAATAGGCGACATTGATAGGAAGATAGAATAAGAAGAAGCTGACATGTTTGAAATTCATGGGGAATGTCTTTGTTTTTCTCGAGTCCACCAAGAGGAAGAATGTATGGTGGATATGTTCCTAAAAGAAACTTAGAAAAATTCTATGGAAATTGTATTGACAGTGATGTCATGAATGGCACGGACTTGGTAGCTGGTAGCTAACACTTTTAAGATTGGGTTTATCCTTCCTGTGACGGGGAGATGGTGTATCGAGGAAGTGGAGAGAATGTCAAGCATCACCTAAGGATGTTGTTCAGGATGATAAATATGTAGGGATTTTAAGGTATGGAGAGCATGTAGGTGGTCGTAAAGGTATTGGGAAGTGATTTTCATTCAAAACTTTGAGAATGAATAACATGTCAAGTTTTGTTATGTCGTTTCATTGATCCTGGAAAGAGTTGTTTAGGAATTCGTTACTATATGCTGCTTATCATCTCAAGTGGATAGACTATTGAAAGAGGAGGAAATCGAATTTCATAGTTGAATGGATTTTAGTTGGATGAGAGGTCATGTATGATGTATGGGTCGATGGATTTAAAGAATTTGCAGTCATACAACATTAGATTAGAGCGAAAAGTCCGTCTTTACCATTTTTCTCTTCATTTTGGAAGGCAATAGAAAAATTATTTTAGTTGTGTACATGAACTAAATTACAGTTTGTATGCAAATCTACATGCTAATGCATTTCGGTATTTTGGTCATTTGATGTTTGTCATGCAAAGCCCAGTGCTAGTATTACTCATGGATCCATGAACTCCTTCATCTTTTCAGTTCTAGTGCAGAGGTCACATATCTAATGATGCAAATGTATGGAATATGATTTAGTATGCATCTTTCGTGTTCTATATCTAATGTATCCTATTGTGCATGAGATACATGCATGATGCGTGTATGCTTGTCTTGGAAGTGGTCAGGTAGTTATTCCATTGAGCTTAAGTAATCCCTCTGGTGAGGTTGATCATTAGATTTGATGTGAAGAATGATGAGAAGTTATGCCAAGCATTGGTAACTGCGTTATCCTCATAATTTATTGGAAGTTCATGACTTAATTTAAAAACAAATCTTTTGACTTTTGAGGAAGTTAATTTGGGAAAATTTGGAGGTTGCAGGCCTAATTAGGTCAAAATGTTAGCTGGTTGCTCTGCTGTATATGTACACAGCATGCGCACATACACATGTATTGATACACATCCGTCAAATAGTGGATCACAATCAACGCACATTTTGAGTTAGCTTCTCGTGGATGGATCTCTACAGTGTTTAATTGCTTACATATTTATTTTTCCAATTTTAGTCACCTTACTACATCATATAAATTTGTTGAACTTTCTGACTCCATATTTCTTTTTGGGTGATGCCTGTCCTGTAGCATCTAGGAGGTATTTTAAACAATCTTCTAATGCATTAGAGCAGCAGGTCTCAAGAGAAGCCAGATTTTATGGTTCGCTGATCAGGTATATGTTTTTTATTGACAAAATTCATTTATATTAAACTACATGCATTGCCTTACTTGATGAACCGACAGACTGCAACATAATTGGAAAGTGAAGCGACAGCGTTTAATGGGGACTGTTCCAGGCAATGAGAGTTTCACAATTGATCTACAAGATAATTCAATATTAGATGGGGCCATATTGTCTAGGCCATCTTCTTTATCAACAGTTCGAGTTGATGAAGACTCTACAGGCATTCTGGATGTACAGCGGCCACTGAAGTCGTGTCATTCTCTATGTCTTGGATTTCTTGGTGCTAATCGAAAACCAAGGAGCTTTACCAGAAGGAAAGTAGATGGGTCAAAAGATCATCTTCGGAAGTTAAGAAAGATGCTTTGACTGCGAAGATGTCAACGAATGTGTGAAAGATACACATTCAACACCGTGAGATTCATCAATCTATATTTCAAGAGCAGGTAGTTTTTCTAACAATTGTTTATCCAGTGCTTTCTGTGTTCTTTATCACTCATTGGGTCTATTTTCAGGTTTATGATATGGTGAACCGTGAGACGTGGAATCCCTCCCCAGGAGTTAACATGACTGGGATGCGAGAAGACTTTCTGCAGTTGGCAATTGGTCAAGAGACTTCTATATGCTTGTATCTTGTGCCCTCTGGAAAAGATGATGAGCCTCAAACGGACACATCTATAGGTCAGACCCAAAATGAGGAAAATGGGGATTCATGTTCTGAGCAATCACAGCTGATGGTTATAGATGAGAAACATGATTCAACTAAGGTGAAGTCTTCAGGGCTTCCCGATCCAGTCAGTTTGGAAATTTATTTGCAATATCTTTTTCATGAAACTGTTCTAATAAAAGCAAGAGAAAAGCGTTCTCATGGCCCGTCACAAGTTTCTGGTCAGTCTGCAGGCCAGGGGGGTAGTCTTTTGGGTCATTTCTGCTTGACAATAGCTCATAGGATTTTTTCAAAGAAAGTACTTTCCAAGCTGGAAACTCTGGTACTATCTTATCTGAGTTATCTCTGCATGTACTTCTATTGGTCAAGCCTGAGAATAGCACAATTTTTTGTTATTGATTTTATAACCTTACGCTGCAGGTTAGCAGGGTTCCATATCTTCATTTACTCTCTCATCCTACGTGGAGTTCTCGAACCTCTTCATGGTCAGTCTCTTTGAAGGTTCCTCAATCAATTCTCCATTCTGGCAGACGAATTAAAGCATCAGATAATCATGATGCAAAAAGGGGAACCAGGTCACATTTTCATACTAAGGTGGTGGTCAATAACGATCAAATTAGTGTGAGTGCAGAAGGCGCCCCTAGTATCACAGGTTCATTCCGAGGGAATGCTACCAATGTTTGCTCGATAAATAGTTATGGTTGTGATTTGGAAGATCTGCCAATGACTATCTTGCAGCAGGTATGATTGCATATATGGTTCTTTGAGTATGTATTTTTACTCTGGGAGTAAATTCTTGTACTTACATAAGATAGCCTATCGAATAAATCAACTTGGATATCTTAATCTCTTAAAATAAGCATACTACCTACAGTAAAAAATGCAGGTGGGGTCAAACATAACATCATGCATACAGCACCACAAGTTTTAAGGGATTAAATTTGAAATGAATATTTGATAAGGAAACGAATCAAATGTATAAATCTCATTTTGATTCATTTAATATATGAATACCAAAACTAATTGATTCTCTTATATGATCTTCCGAAATGAATTCGAATGAATAACTAGATGAATAAAAATCAAACTATTTGAGATTTATTTGGTCTACTTCCTCCCCTGACTAGTACATCTTTAATGGGATAGAATCCGAGCACCAAAAATTTTACCTGTAAATTTAAAATGATGCACAGCAGAAGTATGGATGAAAAGCAAGTTTTGAGGAAGGGCACGAGTGTGCAAGTATTTAGAGCAATTATAGTTGCAAAGTAGAAAACTATATTATCATAATCGGTATTATTTGTTGCATATTGTTCATACTTCATATACAAATTTTTTGAATTAAATAGTACGAGCAGACTGTTGCCTTACCACCTAAAATCCATAGTGAACGATGAGTAGTATTGTGGAGTGATTGGCTATTTAAAACTTGTAGTCAGTTACTAAGAAGATCTACATAGAAGAATCTTGTAACTCACGTTCACTTGGAGCTAAGAGGATGAAAAGTGGATTTTTTTCTCAGTACATTGTTTAACAGAAACCACAGAGGAGATTATATACGGGAAGAATTGGCCTATCCTAAACTAAAAGCTATCAGTAATGTTAAAAATTGGGGCCTGTGACCTGTTTTTTTGGTAAGTTGTCTACAAGATCCAGTATTGGAGATAAAATACAGAAGAGCGGACCTAACTCAAAATGAAAGCTATCAGTTATTGTCAAAAATAGGGCCACTCAAGCGGAAACAAGAAAAGCTTGAAAACAGGATGTGAATTCAGCTGAAGATCGATCTGTTTCTGGTATAGGGTCATGTACGGCTGATTAACAAAATACATAGCCTGAAGATTGAGAAAAATGTTTGATGAACGGATAAGTGCCTTGAACTAGGCTATAATATGAAAGGGGTTCTAAATTGTTTTAAATTTCAAGATATGAAACTTATGAGCTATACTATTCAACTTTGGGAGGAAATAATTGACCAGAGACATGGATCAATAATTTCCAACATCATTTTAGGTAGGCCTACTGTGGAAGCATTTGTATGCTAACCATTACACAAAAGCTCTGAAGTTGTGACGAGGGTTGAGGATTATAATTTTATACTATAAACATTCCTCTGTAGATAGAGCGTCCTTTTCATGAAGCAAAAGTTTGGTTATGTTAAGCATCAATGCATTTTTTCAAAATCCACTTTAAACTTGGGTATGGTGGGATTTGAACATGGGTTGCTCAGATACCATCTTAAAATCCCTTCTACTACACCAAAAACCACGAAGATACAGTGAGGGTTGAGGGTTTTGGTTTTTTATGCTCTAGAAACTAAGAAGATACATGGAGAAACTACACACTGTCCCCTGCCTGCCATGTCAATTCGGTGAAAACCCTTTCTAGAGATAATTTCTCAAAGAAATCTTTAAGTCATTTGACATTACTTCCATTATGCTAACTCCCCTTTCCAACCAGGTTGCTAGTCAAGTTATCCTTTGGCTTAACGAAGAGGCTTCAGTAGTCGGTATGAAAGCAAGTCAAGACTTCCTAAGCCTAAAATTCAATCTGGACCAAGGCGAGACCCTCAACCTAGTCGCTCACATTGACCCACATGATGTCCGAGGGTGCATTTCATGGTGGCTCATTGTCGACCACGGTTCCTCAGAGGAGGGGCAGCTATCGGCAGAAAATGGTTTATCGGATTACAAAACGTTCTTAGGGTACTTGACTCTTGAAGTTCTGTATTCTACCGTGATGGATTTAGTGAGCTACTGTAGTACTGGTGGAAGCCACTGATATTGTTTTGATTTTGTAAATTGAATTTGTTCGAGTTGTAGAGTAGTAGGAATCAGAAGTCAATCAGTGTGGATGTAGGAAAGCTGGTAATATGTTTGATTATTTTGTTTGGCATTCTTAGTTGCATTTGATAGAGTAGGAATCTGTAACTTTGAAATTTTGAAGCTGTTTATGGTCTCCTAACAATGTATTGATCTCAGCTCATCATTTTATGGTATTTTTTGTGGGATTTTTTTTTCACTTCGACGCCACAAATTTTACCAGCTCTTCACTTTGATACCCTAAAGTACAATTTCAACACTTTTGATACTCTAAAGTTTCAATCCCATTTAGTTTGATACCTGAAACTAGTTTTTAAACTAGTTTGATACCTGAAACTAGTTTTTAAACTCTTTCATACCCTAAAGTTTTGATCTCATTTTATTTTGATATCCTGGTCAAAATATTGTTAGGTTTTTGTTAATTTTGTATTGGTGTTTAGCAACTAGGCACAATAGATCTAAATATATCATATGCTAAAGACGTCTTACAAATTTAACAGAGAATCTAACCGAATCTGCATAGGGTATGAAAGTGAAATAGAATCATAACTTTGTGGCATCAAAATGTTAAATAAATACTTTGGAGTATTAAAGTGAAGTTAGATGCAAAGTTTATGGTATCAAAGTGTTAAAAAAATACTTTGTGAAAATGCAACATAAGTTAGGTCCATTCTTAAATAAGGCCTCCAAAAGACAAAGCCCAGCCCAAATTCTCAAACGAAACGAACAGCTGAAAATGCATCAGCGTCTCAGATCAACGGTCGACAATTGATCAATCCCACGCTACAAAAAAATCCAACTCATCTCCTCCCTCTCTTCGAACCTCTGTTTTATCTCCGCTCCAAATTCTAGGGTTAGGGTTTTAGGGTTTTAGGGCTTCCTCTCTCTCAGCGATGACGATGGAGGAGATCACGGACGCAGTAGGGAGCCTCAGCATCGGGGATTCTCACAAGAAAACCAGGATCCAGGTCTCCAACACCAAGAAACCCCTCTTCTTCTACGTTAATCTCGCCAAGGTTTTTGACAAATTTCGATCTCCTCCTTTCTTCTCTCTCTAAATTTTCTAGGGTTTTGATCTCATGTTGCTTTATTGTGCATTTGTTTGTAGAGGTATATGCAGCAGCACAACGAGGTCGAGCTTTCTGCTCTTGGGATGGGTATCACTCTCTCTCTCTTTTCCTCAGTTTAATGTTGTGTATTTGATTATTTTCTATAAATTTGCCGTAAATTTTGCATGCATTGCCTTGAGGGTTATTTTGAGAACTTCATTTGTAGGATGTTGTGATTTTAAATCAGAAAGTTCATTACTCTACTTTAAAATGTACTTGCCAATTGTTTGTTGGAAAGATATGGAGCTAAAAAATAAGAGCTATCATGCGTCCATCAATGTTTTGGAAGGCATTAACATTCGTTAAATCCATTTGCAAGAAGAAAAACAAAGAAAATAATGTTCTTTCTTCCTCTTTATTTGTTCTTCGCATTCTCTCTTCTCCTTCGGCTGTGTCTGTTGATAGAAGCAATGTTTGGTGCCTCTGCCTAGCTACTACAAAAGAAAGGAGAGGATTTGAGTCTCGATAGTGGTCATAGAACACAAAGAAAATAGAGAAATAAAAGACAAGACATCAAATTAAGAATTTTTATGGAAGTGTCGACAGTGGTGAGAGGAGCTTTGTTGATGGTCAAGCCTAGTGTTCATTGATTTGGAAAGGAGGATTTATGGTAGGAGGAACCAGTTGCAAAGCTAGGAATTTCGGCTTGGGGTTCAAAAAATAATTAAAGAAACGTATAAATTTTTTTTTGCATGATTGATTAACAACTAGATATCATTATATAACATCTTTTTGAAAATTTACTGTTTACTATAACATTCTTTTTCCTTTGTTTCTTAAAATTGTTTCATGACATGTTCCTCATCAATATTCTAAAATATATCTTTTCAATATAAGGCACCAACAATCATTTGTATACTCATTTTCCATTCATTTGAATGTCATTGTTAATAATTTTCATTTGTGAAAATGCTTTTTCAAAACCTTCCGTCGCAATGGGCTAGATTAATGCCAACCATTTGGTTTTGCACCAAAGGATGTGAAATATTCATTTCTTCATATGATCTATTTCAAAAATCTTTAGGATAAAACTCGACCAATCAAATCAATTTTCCCTTGTCATGCGAAAACGAATTACTATGTTCAAGACATGTCACACAAGAAAGCAACTCCAAATTACTATTATCAAAATGTATTGAAATATTTAATTTGATAGTGATGAAGATTTGTAGGCAATAGCATTTGAACTTTGCGCTTTGGTATACCATCACAAAATCATCTTCCATATTCAATATCGCTATCTCATGCAAATTACAAAAAGCACTAAATTTACACTCCCTAGTAATTTGCGGTTTACAGTGTGCCAAATCATTTGGATCTAAGACCCCAAAGTCCTAAAATAATGCTTTAATCAAGGGTCCAGTTTTTTAATTTCATAACATGAAATGAGATATTTACCACCTTTGTGGGGGCTGCATTAATTACAAAGAGTACTCCCATGCCAATCCCTACAGTCAACAAAGCTCAGCAGATAAAATATATGACATAAAGGCTAGTGCAATAAATAACATATCTGGCTTTCATGAAGTAAAACAACACGGGCAACTCAAACCATAGTCGTCAACACACTAATCCTCATTGCAGTAAAACAACACAATAACACAAAGATTTGACTAATCTAGACACCACAACGAGAAGAAGAGACAAAGGTAACATTTTTATTATTATTTCAGGGGGGCCAAGGCCCTTTAGCCTTGGCTCCATTCCTAGGAACAACTTAGAGAGGATCGGGGTTTAGCTATGATAATAGGTAATATCATTATTCTTGAGATTTAAGGTTTGTTTGGATCCAACTAGATTGTATCTCATGTTGTTTTAACTAAGTCTAAATTTTTAATATACATGTTTGGTTAGGTATTTTTGCAACTCCAAATGACTAGTGTAAAGAAAAATATAACTTAATAATGAGTTGTTGATTCATTCAAATCAAGGACTGTTCCAACATCATGAGTTGAAACTGTGGCTGTGTTAGTTAGGAGCTAATAGCTATTTGAACAACAAATGTATTACTACATCATGCACTTCCAACTCTTGTTGTTGGAACACTCCTCAATTTGATTGCAATAACTCCTATATTTTTAGCCTATTCATTTTTGCAATAACTTTTTGGTATTGCAATAACATTCTCAATGAAACATGTATATTAAAATTTGGATGTAGTTGGAACAACATGGAGTCTGGAGATCCAATTAATATCCAAATGCACCCTACATGATGTTGTAAAATGTACTTGTTCAACTATTTCTAATTAAATACAACCTTAAAGTAGTGGCTTCCTATGATGGATTTAGTACGTTTAAACTCATAATAAATAGAACTAATGTTTTTCATAGTCACGAGACTTGTTGTTTTAGAACAATCAGCTCTATTAATAAAGTGCATGATAAGTAGCGAAGCATTCAATTGTTCTTTGACTATGCAACCTATTGATTCCATTAAACAAAAAAGAATAGTTTTTTTGGCTAGGATCTTATTACAATGACCGTGTTGATATCTAGCTTGATCAACCGAAGGGCATGAAAAAGTTCAGGAGTTACACTATTACGGTTAATATCCAATCCTATTAGGTAATATTATATTTATATTATATTTTTAAGTATTTGATTGTGGGTATACACTAGTCTACACTTTGTTATGCTACACTTTCCAAGTACCACCAAATGTGAGACTATCTTGGCTAGAACTCGTTTCAAGTTGCTTCCACCAACATATGTGTGGACCTCGTCTCGATATACTAGTGTAAATATAAGAGGCTAAACTTTTCTTAAGAGGTGCGGTGTAAGGCCCGTCTACCGTTCTGATAATCCAACATTTGTTGAATACTTATGTTGGAAATTGAGATAATAATTTCTATTGATTAGAAATTTTATCAAATGAACCAGCAATAGATATTTTTTCTTAACTATATTGTTCTTAACTCATGGGATAAAGCTTGGATTTTGCTCAAGAAGTCGTTGATATCCAATGTTGGATTTGATTACGACCTAAGGCAAATATCAAACTTGATTATCAAATTCTTTTGATTCCTCTTATTCACTACGTGTTATACATATATCGTAGTACCCAAGTCACATGCTCTTAATTTCGTGTTTTATTAAATACTTGATCTTTTCATGTATCGAATTGTTATATAGAAATTAGAAGACTGTGGAATGTAGGTTTAAATATATTGCTGAGATCACAATTTTGATAAAATATCTCAGATTATTTTCTTTGTGCTAGTCAGTCTCATATGATAATTTTATAAAATTTGAACTTGATCATAATTTATCTTTGTGTTGGTCCTTAGATTAAGATTTTGACATCCTAACCCTAGACCCCTTGATTTGCGAAGTTATAAGCTTGTAAAGTATAATGTAGAACCTCATATATGAGAGTTTGACAACTTCGCGAATCAAAAAGTATGATACATCCTTAGTAATCTAAGGGTGGATTAAACACCTAAAGAGATAGTGTAGAGGTCTTAGAAGACAACTAGGTACACTAATAGATAATGTAGCAAAAGTATGCCAGTACAAAATATAAATGGGTTTAAAATACCGTACCACCCTACTGACTCAAAGTTATGCTCATTCGGCCCAAATTTCCCAACAGAAGACAATTGAGTTACATGGTTAAATTAAGCTAGCTAAAACATAAATCAGCAAGCTGGAAATGAAGTGATAGTCAGCTGAAAATAGAGCAAGCTGGTTTTGTAGAGAATCTCAAAAAATAAGGCTCAACCGGCTATCGCCGTCGGGCTACTGCTGTTCGACTACATTGCCACGCCGTTTCTTCACCAATCTTGCTCCAGTCTCCTTGTATCTTGAATGTTGTTAGGGGTTGAAAAACTACAACTCTTTAACACTTATGGGAGGAAAGGGGTCTAAGGTTTGGATGTCAAAATTTATAGTCCAAGGACCCAGGGACGAATCTGGGATTGTTCGACTGGGGGGCTAACTTTCACGAATGAGAAACTAAAGTCAAGATTGTTTTCAATTAATTCGTTTTGTTGATTTTAAAAAGACCGTCCTTTGCAAATTTGACGATATAAAGACTCTAATATTACTCAATTCAACAATACCAACAAGAACACTCAAATCAAATATCTCAACCACAATAATATAACATTTCTTGAAAGATATAGCATTAAGATGGATACAAAAAAAATTTCTAAGCTATCTTGTGTCACAAAGTAAATGCCTAATTTTTAGAAACAAAACCTAAATACTCAATTAGGAAACATTGTAGAAACAATGTCAAATAATTAAAAAAACAAAATTAAGAAACTATAATACCTAGAACAGGGTTTATATTGCTAGAGTTTGACGACGTGAAAGCCTCAAAGTTGGAAAAGTTCACAAGCAGAAAAGTTTCAATTTTCTCGAGCGCCGGATGAGATTATCTCGCCATCGGATCACGTTCTCAAATTAAAAATAAAATAAAATAAACGCAAGCTTCCATTTCCTCAAGCGGCCAGAAGAAGTGATAAAAAGAATAAAAAAACTTAGAGAAGAAATTTTCTATCAGCCCTACGCCAAACACATAGTTGGGCTTGGTAGAACACTTAATTGGGCTTGGCTTGGTGCATAGGCTTGCGAGCTTGGGGGTTGTTTAAATTGGGTTTGGGCTTGGAGGGGTAAGCTTTGAGAATAAGCTAATACCCTATTGAAATATAATGAATTTTTTTTTTTTTGCCAGAGCGGGTGTCAATAGATTCGTCCCTACAAGGACCGATACAACGACAAATTATGATCAATGTCAAATTTTATAAAACATATCATGCGAGGTTGAACTCTAGCACAAAAATAACTATCTGAAATATTTTATCAAAATTATAATCTTAACAGTATATTTAAAACTATAATTTTTCACGGTCTTTTGATCTCTATCCAACACTTTGATACATAAAAAGATCGGATATTTAATAGAACATAGAAATTAAGGACATATAATTTGGGTTCCGCGGCTTATGTATAATGCGCAGAGAATAAGAGGATTTAAAGGAATTGATAAGTAAGTTTCATACTTACCTTATTTCGGAATCGGATCAAACATCGGATGTCGACGACTCCTTGAACAAACTTCGAGCTTTATCCCTCGAGCAAAAACATGGTGGCCATTGACTCCCGCTTTAGATGAAGAGAACGATGAAACACAAATGATTGAGATTCCTCTTTCTCTCTATTCTCTCGGTCTCCCATCTTTGGAATTTTTGTACAGAAAAAGAAGTAGGATCGGCAGAAGTATGATGTAAGGATCTAATTGATCATATATCTAATCCGGGTATAGGATACAATTAGTGTTGGGCGAAACCAAAATTGGACTTGTCCAATTGCAATCAAGTTTGGATTTTGTGATAAGACTAAATTAGAAAAAGCACATGGGTCCGCATCCATTTGATTGGCTGAACTAATAATAGGATACATGCTCACTTAGTGGCACGTACATTATATTTATGTGGTGCGAGGAACTTTCGTTTGGTACTAGCCAAGTAAGTCCTAGGGCCTAGATCCCACTTTTGTAGTCTAGGCCAGGTGAATAGCACAAGTATTGCAATGCTTACTAATTAGAAATTGAGGATAGACATGCCATAGATACGGATTGACCCTTCGCCTTTTGAGCTAAGGCCCAACCTCTAGGCCAATTGTGTGGAGTTATTTATGTGAACTTTAGGTAGAAAGGAATATAAAACAGAAGTTCATTAGTTTGGGCCTTTTTACACAAAACATCCCAACAATATAGTCAAACAAAATAATATTTTTGATGGAATATTTGATGAAATTTATAATCAATAGAAATTATTATCTCAAGTTCTAACAGAAATATTCAACGGCACCGGATTACTGCAACGGCAGAACATGGGCCTTACAACAACTTTTCGTCGTGAACACATGACACTATAATGTACATTGCATATCAAATCCCTGCTATTTCAAGTTCCTCTCTTTTTCCCCCTTCTTTATTGTTTTAGAATAAAGTAGCCATAAACAGGATGTGGACTGTAGTTTTTTTTTCATTTTGTTTTTCTAAAGACCTACTTTTCCTACAAGTTTTAAGATAAAGAGTTACCACAGGTTTTATTCATAGTAAACAACTTTTGCACCTTCAGTTTTTAGTTCCCAAGTTACATTCTGGATGTCAAACAGATTTTTAGAAACTTACTGCAGTTTTACCTACTGGAAGTTTGGGATCTTGCAATGATTATGACATGCTATTCTGAGGGAGGAAAACAGAAAGTACTGGGTCGCTGGATTTCCTAAATCAGCTACTACTTGTTTTTTGTTTTAAAATTGCGATACATTTACTCACTGGAATATGTTATATTCTAGATGCAAAATCATATTATTTTCTAAGCATTGTCTTTTCTGGAGCTGAAAACATATTAAATTCATCGTGTGTTTATCCTCTTATTGATACAGCATAATGCTACTTCAGCTGCTAAAACAATAAGAATTGCAAACAATAAGAATTGTGAGCTATGCCTCCTTTAATTCAAGATCATGAACAGCAATACTGTTGAATTATGCAGCACAAGATGTAATTCCACCTAACATTAATATATAAAGAAATTTCAGTGTTAAACAATGTAGAGAGCAAGGTTGAAAGTATTGGTGATACCTTATGTGTTAGCCATTTCAATCTGATCTATGCTCACTGATCGATATTGCCAATACTGGCTAAGGATGTCTAATACATGTTGATATTTTATAGTAACAACTAATACTATCTTGCATGGCATATGGTGATCATTTTTTGTCAATAAATGATCAACGTTTGTGATCTATATTCACCATAACCTGTTATTCTCTTTTGAAATAATCTCTTTTGCTGGAGCAAACTATTTTTGGTTTTGAATGTCTAAAATCACTATTATAAGTTAGTATTAAAGAAAGAACTGTCATTGATAGCATTCATATTGTTGCGCACAATTGGTTTTTTTTAATCGTTTTAGATACTTTATGTACATTCAGTTATTACTTTCACGTTCACATGCATCATGAGGAGAGGGTATGCATTTGAAGCGCTGAGCTTTGGGTTCAATATTGTAGTTAGACTTCAGGGTAGGTTTACGTCAACCATGAGCATCAATGTGTTTTATTCATTGACTGCTTGTTAATGTTGAATTAGCAGATGAAGTGCAAAATCAGGAATTTAGTAGTCTGTAAAATATAAGGCTGAATACTATCTTCTTTCTTTCTCCAGAGACTGAACTGAAAGTTTTGAATGTTATGTTGAAGAGCATATGATACAATTTTCAAGAATATAATTACATGTATAATTGGTTTTCTCATCTCTGAAACTTGTTTTCTCTTCAGCCATCGCGACAGTCGTCACAATTGCCGAGATTCTCAAGAACAATGGACTTGCTGTTGAAAAGAGTAAGATTCTGTTCTCATTTCCCTTTATGTGGAAGCTCTGCTAGTTCATTTCAAATACCTTTTTCTTCGAAGATTCTCCTGCAGAAATCACCACTTCAACAGTTGATATGAAGGACGAATCCAGAGCGCGACCCATCCAGAAAGCTAAGGTCAGTATCTTCATACATCTGTTTAGATGGCTTGCATGTTAATATGCAAAGAAACATGTTCTGTGGTGTACTAATTCAGACCTTGTTTATGGAGCCAGATAGAGATTTTGCTAGGGAAATCAGACAAGTTTGATGAGCTAATGGCTGCTGTGGAGGAGCGAAGCAGCAAATGGCGAGTCGTAAACTTAGAGAAAAAAGGCGGTAAGCTTTTCTTTCAGCAAAATGGCTGATTGAAAAGAAAGGCCTCGTGTTCACTGTAGAAGTAAACTAACACCCATAATTTTTTTTATGTTAGAGACCACCTAATAGAGGTATTCGCTTTGTAGACTGATTTATGTTTCATATTTTTATATTTCCTGATCTTCTCCAATTCTTGTTTCCTAATCCGAAATGCTATCGTTATTTTTTTATGAATAATGCTGCTGGTTCTTGATATATTTGATATGATTTGTGGTATAGTGACTTATTAATGTGATGGATTTTGAAGATAAATCTAGTTTAGTCCATTTCTGACATTAATGATTTGCTGAAATTACGAAGTTTCATCTCTCCTTCGTGGGAAATAAAAAAGAAGACGTGCAGAAAATGAGCGAAGCAAAAAAGAATGTAACTATGTTCTTGTGGGTATCCACTATACACTAGAGTTTGCTCCTACTGTCGAAATGATGAGAGAATCGGTTGAGATGGTTTGGGTTGCTCTTACTGACAAAATAATGAGAGAAAATCGGTTGAGATGGTTTGGTCGCCTATGTCTCTTTTCGTAGTAGGTAGAAAATTTGATAATATGTTATTTAAAATGAGACAGAGAATTAGAGCTATATTAGAAAATACTTGATGAGCAGTAATTAAAATGAATATGATAATTATTAAATTAATGGAGGAAATAATAGAACAATAGAATTAATGTATAACGACCTCAAAACTAACTTGATGAGAAGCAATTGAGAGGAATATAATATTTGTTAAATTAATGGAGAAGATAATGGAACAATATAATTAACATAAACAACCTTTTTGAGCCTAACATAAACGACCTTAAAACAGAGTTTATTGTTGTTGTTATACTCTTGAGGAGGCTAAAAGTTTTTTATTTATGCAAATTTCCCTCATACACAACCACAATTTTCAGTTACAATTTCTGGCTCTCTCAAATTTTTAACGGATAGAGAGTTTTGAAGTGGACCTACATTAGTTCAAGGCCCAAACGTGAACTAGATTTTAAATCTTAGACCCGTTCCAGTTATGAGATAGCCCAAATTGGAATCTATGTGATGCACAATAATGAGGCAGGATTGAGACATGAAGGAAGAGAGAGACAAGGTTCGGCCCGTGCGATGCACGGATTTTCACAATCGAGCTTATAAATTTTTCGACGTAGAGAAATGTCAAATTTTTAAATTTTAGTAAACAAAAAATAATGACAATTGTCCACAACTTTGTACTAGCAAAATACAATACTGTTGATGTATGAAATCACACAGTCACTAAACTCTGCTAGATTAGTTTTTAGTTGAATGGAGTCCGCCTTCTCTTCTAATATCCGATGATAGTGTTAGACTGGGAGTTCACCTACGCCAGAGAAAGAACCTGTGGAATGGTGGAGTTGGGATCTCCGGTGATCCCTCCGACGGTCAAGTCAGTGTATGAAGAGAATGAGAAAATCAAAGAGCAGAAATTCACTGAGAGAAAAGAGATTACCCTTGGTTCGTTGAACAGTTTGTTATTTATACCTAGGGTAGGAGGGTGTTTTCGTCTCTTCATTTGGTGGGGACTAATAATCGAGTCAGCTCATTCCTCCACGTGTTGATTGTCGACTGGATGGATGTCTTTCGTTGTCGACCACGGCAGCTTGCCTTTACAGGTGTCAAGCGGTGGGAAGACTTACGAGTTAGGGCTGTTACTTCGCCATTAATGAGTTCATTAATGAGATGGGATTGGCGACGTCCGCAGCCGGTTTAGTCCGCGGTGCCTTAAATACTGTGAGAGATGGAGGAATTAAGGGACTGACAATGTGACAGTGTAATCAATGCGATATGGACGCATTGTCAGGACCAAACTTCATGTAACCGTCGTTTAGATTGAGGGAGCCACCTTGGATGAGGAAGAGGAGAGTCGAGGCTAAAGGGCCGACTCGTACCGCCTTTCGCGTCGTCCATGGAGATCGATAGCTGAAGGGACGACTAACACCGCCTTTCACGTCGTCCGTGAGGATTGATAGCTAAAGGGACGACTAACACCGCCTTTCGCGTCGTCCGTGAGGATTGATAGCTCTTCCACGTAGTTAGTCGGTCAATTCGGATGGTCGGACTATGTAGAGGAGGCTGGCGTTCCATCGGCCCGAGTTTAATTTGCTACAAAGCGTGTGGGGTTTTCTCTTTTAATCGGGAATTAGCGGTTATGACCATAACAGTTGGCCTCTTTCATTTGGAGTCGGTTGGAAACGAGTGCAAATAAAATAAATATCCCGTTCGGTGATGGGGCGTGTGATGTGTGTGAACGCTTTTGAATTTCGACGCTTTGTTTTCCTGGGCCCGATATCCGGCCCGTTAGAGGCGAAATGGGCGGTTTCCCGATTTTCGAGATAACGCTTCGGGTTCTCAGTTTTAATCTTGGCCATTGATCGTAGGCTGATCCATCGCTTGTGGGCCCCTCTACAAGTACAAGAAGCGAAGAGAGGATAAGCTCTATTCTTTACATCTCTCTGAAGGAATCTCCGGCGATCTTTCAGCAATCTATACAAGCATTCTCCATGGATTCCGATCGTCAAAAGCAACTGGATGAGTTCCGCTCAAAGGTGACCGATGCACAGATGCGGCTTCTTCATTCGAAATTTGATATTCCCAAGGAATTCAAATTGGGGGCGCCGTCGATGTCAGTGCCAGGTATTGCCATGGCGAGGGGAGAGCTCCCCTCTATATCAAGCATTTGGAATGCGGTTTAAGGTTGCCGTTACATCCATTCCTCCGCAAGGTGTTTGGAGAACTGGGAGTATCTCCGATGCAGATGAAGCCTAACTCTGTCGCTACATTGGTCGGCTTCCTCGTCATTTGCTATTGGTTGGGAATCCGTCCCAAGCTGAGTGCGCTGAGCCATCTGGTCAGCGTTATGGTTCAGAAGACGCCCTATTATCACCTTCAGGCGATAGGGGAGTTCAAGATTGTTCTCGGTCTTCCCACGTCGAACAAAGGGTGGAGAGACAAGTTTGTTTGGGTTGAAGGTGACGACTCTAATTTAGGTTGTTCGGACTGGCCCGAGATAAGGAGAGAAGCTTTGGAGCTGAAGTCTCTGTCGGCCGATGAGCAAGAAGAATTGATGCAGATTCTGAAGTATACGGGGCCACGGGAGATGGGCGTCCTACTTGATAAGTCGGTCTTGCGACTTCATGGGATTTCGTCAGTTCTTCCTGGCAATCGAGAGCTCACAATATAACTTTTGGAGGCAAGGCTGGGGTCAGGGCCGCCGCAGAGTCAGCTTTAGATGAAGGACTCCTTGAGGAGCCTCATGAGAGAGTGGAGACTCGGCAGGCCAAACGACAGCGACAGGAGTCGGCCCCAATGGGAGTCGTACCCACTCAAGGACAAGGCGGGACGACGACCACGGGTCGTGAAGGGACAACTGCAGGTGCCGCTCCAACAGCCACTTATGGCTATCGAAGGACTTGGCGAAGAAGTCCAGCCATGGTCGCGAAGCAAGGCAATTTGGGTGAGGCCAGCCGAACCCTATGGAAGCGGGTCGTCCGAGTCGAGAGAAGAGGTTGGTCCTCAATCAGCTGGAATCGAGCCCAAGGATGACACGCAGGAAGGGGTTGGTCTTCAGCCGACCGAGACCACGACTCCAACTGTTGTGGAGGAGGCTTTCAGTGGAGCTGAGGCTCGGTCAGGAGTGGGAGCTTCTAGCTCTCAAGCAGAGCAGCCACGGAGACAGGGCAAGGAGCCGGTCGGAGGCCAAGGGACGGGTTTTGTCCTAGCGGGATAGCCCTCTCCATATTACATGGCAGAGTCTGAGGTAGGGGTTTAGGACAAGGCAAGTGATTCGTTAATAGGGGCGCTCCCTCCGATCGACCGCTACGAGGGGGAACCCGATGCGGAGCAGCGGTATAATCCCGTTAATCGCTTGGATGTTCGCTCGTCAGTGCTTCAATCCAGACATATGCAGGCTAAGGCTGTCGAACAATTTAGTTTCCCTGAAGACAAAGAGTTTTTGAAGAGGATTCCTGACGCAGGACTCCATGTGATTCTCCGAAGCTATCTGACTAGGGGATGCCTTGTGGAGCAAGAAATATATAGTCGGTTATTCCGAGGTCATCACGCTTATGAAAAGCTCTGTAAGAAGCACGTAGCTCCAGGGGCCGACAAAAACGATGAGCTCAACCAAGTTGTCAGGGAGCTTTCTGTCAAGCAAGCTGAACTCGATGACTGACGTCGAGAGATGGAAGTAAAAGAGCAAATAATTGCGGAGCTTAAAGTCGAAGCCAGTATTTGAAATTAAAGAGCTTCGACAAAGATTTCAGGGCGGTATAAGGGAATCGGGATCAGCCAACGAGGTACTTAGAGAGCGAGATCTGGCTGTGGCGCAAGTCGCTCTTGAGAAGCAGATTGCGCAACACGCTAAGGCTCGATTGGAGCAAGAGGCGACGCTAAGCAACCGCCGTGGATGAATCGCCTTCGAGAGTCTTTGCAGAGCAAGAGCAAGGATACTTGGATTCCGATGATTATCGGTCAGCAGTCATCACAAAGAGTCGGCCTGCCATCATTGAAGAGTTCCGCCACGTACGATGGGGAAGATCGAGTGGCATTGGCACAAAGTGTAGTGACTTTGTGGTAAAGCAACTTCCTGCCGAATATCAAGACTTTCCTGGTCGACTCAAGTATCCTCCTAGCATAGCTAATAATGTAAGCCTCCTCACCAGGTTTGAGGAAGCGGGAGCAGGTTATAATGTAGGTGGGGACGAAGCCGAGGAGGAATCATGGGAAGAGGCAGAGTTATCGGCCGACTGCTCGTCTGATGGGATCGGCCAGGGCGTTGGTGAGGGTTCGAGTGGGAGAAAGAGCGATGAGGTAGTACGTGACCTCCCTTCAACTCCTCCTCCGACTACGACCGTCTCATTGCCTCTTACTCCTGGAGCCGACATGGATCTCCCCTGACTTAGGCTCAGGGCTCAATAATCATGTATTTTGCATTTTTTCTTGTATAAAGTTTACTAAAGTATGAATAAAGATGCTTTTTTCCAATTGAGTCGTCCTAAATTTTTGCCATACTCTGTGATATGTTATCAGTTGAGTCGACTTTTATTTGCGGAAGTTTCTCAACTTTTATTTGTCGGATTCGGCGACTAGGTTTCATTGAGTGTCCGGGGCGACAAATGAGTTTGGATCCCAA